>JANIWD010000112.1:0-45097 GCA_030557875.1 Candida neerlandica
CCGTTCCCCGTTCGATCAACCGTAGTTAAGCTGCTAAGAGTCATACCGAGTAGTGTAGTGGGAGACCATACGCGAAACTATGATGCTGCAATCTTTTTTTGTTAACAAACATATATTTTTTTTTACATAAACCCGAGTATATCGTATCCGGGCTATCCAATGATATAATAAAAAGTTAGGGTTGTCTAGGAAAAAAGTAGGAAAACCATAGGCATGAAATATGTAAGTTGCTGGAGTCGAACCCCCATGCTTCCTTATACTACTTTTCGGATATAAGAGGTGGCCCATATAATATCCGCACCAATAAAAAAAAATCACTTTATTAGGGTTTCTCGCTCACACTTACACCAGAAAAATTCACACACACAGCGTACAGTCTTTTGGTAGTACCAATTGGTTCTAATAATTTTTTGGGACGCCATTATGAAAATTAATGTCCTCTGACAACTTATAAAAAGTAAAAACACTGTACCAAAAAAAAAAGTGTATTTTCTTGTTCATCTATTGAACTATAAAAAGAAGGGTAAAACATCCAATGATATGAACTATTCCAAAGCATCTGACATTGTTCGTGTGATCAACTGGAATAGAGATACACATATTGTGTTATTCACAATGATCAACTTCCAATACCACATATAAATATCCCTCCCATCTAAACGTCGTCTCCTCTAAACTCTTTGGGTACAATAAGCGTTTCAAGGTGAGGTTTGGATTTAACAAGCTCCCTAATTTTTTTAATTCCTGAATTGTTTAAGCGAGAGCGATCCAAATTCAAATACCTGATATGGGGTCCAAAAGTATCCAGATTCAATTTCTCGTAATTCAAACCATATAGTCGATTGTATTCTAACCGAAGAGTTTCAAGGTTTTTAAAATTGGAAAATCCTTGAAATCCAAATACTGTGATATCGTTATATGACAAGTCCAAATATCTAATCTTTATATATGGCAATGATTGAAGACTTTCGCTGGTCAATTGGTTGTGTGATAGATCTAAATATTCTAATCCATCAGGAAATTTAAGATGTTCCGGGATAGATTCCAAATAGCAGCTTGTCATGGTCAAACTTTTGATGTTTGCAGGGATATGACGAAGTTGATCAATATTCATATCGCTAAATTTCAAACATTGTAAACTCTCCATCCATCCAAAATCAGAAGAAAGATGGAACCTTGTTGAATAAGCTAACTCATTAGGAAGATTGACATCCAAATCTGGAAGCGATACGCCACAGCCTCTATCATCTTTCAACTTGCCTTCACGAAGTGACAAAGTTTTGAGATTAGGAAGTTCAGTTAAAATCAAGGTTGTAAATCCATCGATACGATCTATATCCAATGATTGTAAATTTTTGGGAAGCTTTGTCACCAGTGATCCAGAAATACTACAAAAGCGCATTTTTAAGTCAATTAAGTTACTTAAACCTTCAAAAATGCCCATTTCCACATTCTCAACCAATATAAATGATATCTTGGTTAAGAATCTTGGCAACTGACCACCAAATTCATAATGAAAATTGAGGTCACTAAGCTCCAAGGTCGATAAATTGGGCAACAAAGCCCTTCTAAGATCCCACACTTCCATGCTATCGCTATCAGATATCCCCAGGATCTCTAAATTCACTAAGGAATTAGGTAATATGACTGGATGTTTCAGTGGTTGATTTTCATTTTGCATATCATTTTCATACAATTCGAGTTCACTCTGTGGAATTGCAAAATATTTAGAATCCAATTCCAAGTTCTTGACCTCTTCTGGAAATATTATTGGTTTATTCTCCCCAAAATTAGATCATTCATTGATGTATCCGAAAATGACACCAACCTGGGATAGTCAACATGCAAATTTTCCAAATCTAACAAACCATTAGTTATTATTGTTTTTATGTTTTTGGTTAATCTCCACACGTACTTGTAAGCAGGATTGATGTCTATCAATTCTAGTTTCTCCAAATGACTAATGTCTATTTCTAATATATTCTCGTTCCTTCTATCTTCGCCTATTAAATAAAGCCTTAAAGACTTTAAATTTTTTGGGAACATTAAAGAACACACTACTTCGTCAGTTGTGATACGAGTCGTACATCTTAACTCCGTAACACAATCAGGTATATGAACAAGTTCATCCATGTCAATTGGTTCCTCTAACTCTAATTCTCTCAATGTACCTCCATGACCAAGCTGAGATAAGGTAGCATTATTAAAAGTTGATATATTAGCATGACTCGATCCACTGGTCAATCTAAGTATTTGATCCCAATTCCTTCTAAATGCAGTGGCGTCTTCAAAAAGTGATATGATTGAGTCATATGTATAAGGCATCTCGATTAGCTTATTAATTACTTCCATATCCCAGGATGCTTTTGAACGATGGTCATTAATTGATAAAGCTATTTTAGCATTCTGCAAAACATGAGGCATTCTTTCATGTAGTTTAATGAGTTCATTTGGATTATCGAATTTAATTTTTTTGAGCTTGACTGTTGGATGTGATTCTAGAGCCTTAATTAATTCTTGGGCATTTTCATATGAAGTGTGAGTCTCTGAGAAACCGAAAAACATACTAGTATTCAATGAACTTCGATTAATGATGACATTTGAGTGTAAGCAAGAATAAGCATACTCTTTAAATGGGGGAATGTGATCTTTTATATTGACTAACGCATTATGATCTAGATAATTGAAAACAAGGTATATTATTTCCGTAGGTAAGTCAAAAAATGTATTTGGTGCCATGGGTGAAAATTAACCTATGTATATCTAATTGAACTATTTGAAAATGATAAAGTTAACATGGTAATTGAATTTTTTTTAGAAATTTAAAGAAGTAATTTGGCAAAACAAAATGTCGACGTTGTAATTTGTTTATTCAAATGGTGGTGACTCATTGAATTGATGTCCAAGAAAAGAATTACCTTGAAGTAAGATTAAATTGTACAAATATACACTACTCCAGTCCAATACAGTCTTCTAACTTTTTTCTTTTCGTACAGTCTTTTTACATTTTTTTCGTATGAGTGATCATTAATTTTGATACCGGTGCGCCAAAATTATTCGTAACAACTCTAATAAATAATTTAATACTACTGTGTCAAAATTATTAATACCTGAGGAAAAAATATATTATCACTAGTGTTTACTAATTGCTAATACCAATTTTTGTGGTTTTTTGGTATGAATTCACGGGTCACGTGTTACAAATAATTTTGACGCACTAGTGTAAACAATATTGTCCGCCTTAGTATTAATTTTTTTCTACAAACACTGCGAATAATTTTGTCACAGAAGTATGAACAATTTTGGCGCACTAGTTTGAATTAAAAATAAAAACACTGTATACAGCGCTTTGCACGTGACACCGCCTCTGAACAAAGGCAAGTGGTTAAGCATTCTTTGAGCAAGTTGGGTACAAGGTACAGAGGAAAGATGAACGTTGTTAGTGTGGATGCCCGATTGTTTGGTGAATATGCTTTACATTTCCAGATGAACCCAAGAGTTATTCCGTTCTTTGTCATAATTAACTGTAGTGGCAATAAATACGACATCAGCCAAACGGATTACCCAGAGGGCCCATCTACGGAAGTTATTAAAAAATTTGTTGAGCATTTTGTCGAAGACAAACTAGATACATTAAACAATCCATGGTTGGACTTTTTAAAATCGGAATTTATTGATTCCGAACCACTCCCAACTGAAGAAGAAGTGCAAACCAACCCAGTTATCAAATTGGTTGCTCTAAGCTATAATGATATTTTGAAACAAACCGATAAAGATGTCTTTGTTAAATACTACGTTCCTTGGTGTAGTGATGATTGTGATAAATTGGCCCCTATTTGGGTTGAATTGGCAGAAATATTTGGATCCAAAAATAATGATGCTAATATTATTGTTGCTGAAATAGATGAGTACCGAAATAAGGTTGAAATTCCGTACAGAATTAAAAGTTATCCAACTCTATTAATGTATCCAGCAAATGGTCAAATTGATGAGAAAACAGGATTGAGAAAACCAGTTGTTTATCAAGGTAATAGAACCTTGGATAGTTTACTTTCTTTTATTAAATAAAACGGTGGTTTAGGTATCGATAAAACAATTCCTCTTTATCATAATATTCTTACTAGACTGAATTTGGATTTTTTTGTATGGTTATTATTTTTTGGATTATTAATTGCATTTTTGATAAGAATCATATGAAAGAGTAAGGACCAATGAAGAATAGACATAATAATTAGTGACTTGCTTGCACAAGATGACTCCACAATTATTACTGATAAAATTGTTTAGGAATCAGGTTGTTGTTATTTATTTTCATCGTTCATCACTTTTTTTGCCATTCTTGTTTGCTTATTTTGTTAGTTTTGTTTTCAAGCTTTAATTTTTACTTTATTGGTTCTCCATTCTGTATTGACTCTGTAGGCTCTTCATACCCCAGACTTCAAAAGTTATAAAACTCAAGTACCTGTTATACATGAATTAACCTTTGTAACCCGAGGTAACATAAGGTTTTCGTGTAGCACTTTTTCAAAGTCTATTTATTCACTCCGGGATTTTTGCAACTAGATAGAGATTATGCGGTTGATTATAAGTATATGAATTGTGACTGCTCTTACTTTTGAAGAACCAACGATATATCCAACTCCTCACTTTTTGATTCATTTCCCCAGAATTGGTGACCAAAAGAGTAACTCCGAAATACGTATAGTATATTCTATTGTTCGTTAATGCTTGTCAAAAGTAGAACCGGAATTATAATTTGACTGGGGTAAAATTAAAACCTCGACTTTTGATATTGATGCGGAGTGAACTCTGCAATAATTCTTAACTAACATATAACCGACATACAAACCATGATAGTCTGTATTTCATTGTATCCTTTGAGGCATAACACACGTACTGATTCAGCTCCGATACTATGTCCATACTATGTAAATCTTGCCGAGAATTCATAAAATTTTATCTACTGAATCCAGATAAAATCCAACTATCAAGGTTATTAATTGGAATACAAGAGCCGAGATTTATTTAACCTCATCCATATTCTTCGGTGAACTTCACCCAAAAAATATGCCAATAATGATTTACAATGCAGTCGAATGTCAAGGTCCGTTCGAGAAGATGAGGGGCATGGCTTTTCTAGTATATCCGCGAGCAAAGTACAAACTAACTGGCTTTTCTTTCCAAAAATAACAGAAGAGCTAATTAATTGTGTTCTCCACTGGAGATAGAGGGGAGGAGGGGGGGGTGTTCCGAACTGTGAATTGGGGAGGGGGAATAAATCGTGTAGAAAAGAGCGCATTTCGAAGATAAACTACATGGCTCCAAGCGGCGGTGAGCGAACCTTAATACCTTAAATCAGAGAAAGCAGTACACTGTCATGTTTCATGATGACAGATAGTAGCTGCATCCATATTTTGTGATTATTTTCTATGCATATGATTGATCGGACTTATTATCGAACCCCAGTTAATCGGTAATATCACTTTTTTTTACGAATCGGAAATATGTAAAAAGAAAAAATGGCACAAAGTGGGGAATCCCCCAATACCCCTCATGCAGAAAACAATCTGCCACAATACAGTTGGTAGCTCGTAAATATTGAAATATCCTGTCTATACAAATATTTCAGCTATATAAATAGACGGAATAGACCAGTAAATTTTGTACAGTTTCTATCTTATAGATACCTTCAACAATAACGATGTCTTCTTCTCAATCGATAGCATCCGAAGTTAAACCATACGTGGCTGACGATGAAGCCGAGCGTCCAAAAATGGTCAGAAGTTGTACCATTACTGGTGATAATGATGAATTTGTTATAATTGGAGACAACAAATATTACAGACATGAATTGATGCAAGCATTTGGTGGTACTTTTAACCCTGGTCTTGCTCCATATCCAAAGCATAAATTTGGTAACCCAGCTTCTGTCGGTTTGGTAGCTACTGGTATGAACATTTTAGTAACTGGATTATATTTTGCCAAAGCAAAAGGGATCCATACTCCAAACGTGGTTGTTGGATTGTGTATGTTCATGGGAGGGTTGATTCAATTTTTAGCTGGTCTCTGGGGTTTTTTGATTGGTTCACAAGTGGGTACATTCATTCTTACAGTCTTCACTTCATATGGGGCATTTTGGTTTGCCTTTGGTTCTGTTTTCATTCCAGCTTTTGGAATTCAAAAGGCCTATGCTGATGATCCTGCTCAATTAAGTAATGCCATTGGGTTTTTGATTTTACCATTCGGAATATTCACTACTATGTTGGTAATGTGTGTCATGAAGTCGACTTTGTCGTTCTTTTGGTCTTTATTTACTTACGACTTGACAATTATTTTATTTTCCTGTGGATTTTTGGTTAATAGTGACAAGGTTAAGCAAGCAGCTGGTATAATGGCTGTTATTAATGCTTTTGCAGATTGGTATGAAGCATTTTCTGGTGCTGCTAATGAAGGAAACAGTTACTTTGTTCCACACGAAATTCCATTGCCAGATGTTACTCAATATTTTAAACGTAAGAAGAAGCAAGTGTTATAAGGTCTTGCAATTACTAATTTCAAAGGTTGTTATTAAGGCAACTTTTTAGTACGGTAATTGCAAGAATTGAAGATGAAGGGGGGCACTCAAAGATAGGGATAACTGGTTATTCATATTAAGGCGAGAATAATATAGTATACAAATTATATAGGGGGTTTGTACTGTAAAATATATTTTCCATAACTAAAACCAAGAAGCGAAAAATTTGGACCTACGGGTTTTGAAAGAAAAAAACCGTTATTTTTTTTTTATCTCCGAGATAGTCGAAAGATTTATGAGAGTCATCGCCCCACTACGACTTGCTAATCGCCCTTGGATCAATCTCCATCGAAATTGGTAAAAACAAATTCTTATCAGCGTTGACTTACGGTGGTTTCTCACTTGCAGTGATAGCGCAAGCCGGATCGGGACCGGTCAGGAATAACCAATAAGGATATTTTCTTTACAACTACGACCGTAAGGAGGTGTTTTTGTTTTTGTTTTTATTTTTTTTTTTTATTTTAAACAAGTCTAAAAACCGTGGGAACATCGGTTGACAGGAATATTTTTTTCAACAGACAGTTCTATTGTGTGTTTTTTCTTATGATGATGACTACTATACGGAAGTAAGGAGAAACGTTAAATCTGGGGTGATTTTTCAGTTTTGTGGACTTTATATTTTTCTTGTTGGTATTTTTTCTTCAGCCTGTGAAGTCTTCGCTGGTACGGAACATGAGTCGTCCTAGATATTATAAATACAGAGTGATTATCTATTAAAGATTTCAGGGGATCATTTGTAGAAAAGAACCACTTATTATCATTTGTATCCATCAACTTGTTAAAAATGGTCACCCAAAGAATTGTTCGTATTTCCCAATTGAGAACCGCTACTAGACACTGGATCCCAGTATATTCAAGGGCATTCTCATCTAAGCAAAGATGTGTCAACTTTCAAAACATAAATGAAGCTACTTTAATCTCCAATGACACTGTATTTGCCAATGCTGCTCCACCAGCTGAAGATACTGAGTATTTTGAACCAACTATACATGGTTCTGAAGATGTTGTTACTGCTGGTCCAGTTAACAGAGCTTAATTGCGCGTGAATATGTGTGTAAATTTTTATGTATTAATGAATGATATTGTGATTGTTTAAAATCTCATCTGTAGTTCTCAGGGAATTAATTTTGCAGATCAAAGAATGATGTAGATTTTGGTTGTCCTGACGTAAGTTGCGGTTGTGGCTTATCTATCATTCCACATAATTAAATGAAGCGAAAAAAAAAGCCAACAAAAATTTTGATCTAACAGTACTGTTTCAACAACAAACAACAAGTATGGCCTCCGTCAAAATAGCTGCTGGTCAGTTATGTTCATCTTCAAATCTTTCCCAGAATCTCCGTGTCGTTAAGAAATTACTCCAAAGGGCTCACAATTCCCAATCAAGAATCTTGTTCTTACCAGAGGCAACTGATTATATCTCCCGAAATGCCAACCATTCCATTGAATTAGCTCTGCAAGTTCATGACCAATTCTTGTCTCCGTTATTAGAATACATCAAGAGTTTAAATGGATCTACCTACCTTTCGATTGGAATCCATCTACCTGGTGCAAAAAGGGTCAAGAATTTACACCTATTAATTGATCCCAAGGGTAATATAATTTCTCAGTACCAGAAAGTTCATTTATTTGATGTTGATGTTCCTAATGGTCCTATTTTGAAGGAACTGAATTCAGTAGAGCCAGGTAATAAAATCGAAGAGCCTGTTACGATTGACAATTTCAAGATCGGATTGGGGATTTGTTACGACATTAGATTTCCTGAACTAGCACTTCGTTTGAGAAAATTAGGAAGTGATATCATTACATTTCCAAGTGCATTCACAACCCGTACCGGTGAAGCCCATTGGGAGTTGTTATCTAAATCCAGGGCTATTGATTCCCAGTGCTATGTTGTGAATGCTGCTCAATGTGGAAAACATGAAGTGGGAAAAGATCCGAACGATGAATCCAAAGTGGTTACAAGAATCAGTTATGGGGATACCATTATTGTAGATTCATGGGGTGAAATTTTGGCAAGGGGTAGAAAGTATACAGATGAACTACCTAAAGATGATGAAGGGGATTATTATGAATTGATCTACGCAGATTTGGATAAAGATAAGTTGGATAAGGTTAGAACGAACATGCCATTGTTGGAACACCGAAGACCAGATGTTTTTGGCTATGAAATTTAGAAAGTTTATAGATTGCTAGAAGTAGAGATAATTGTTTTCAATTGATAACTAATGCACTCTTGTTGGAATGGGATCAGCAATTCTTTCCAAGTTGAAATTAATCATTCAACAATCTACAATTTAGACATTTTCATAAAATAAATAGTTCGTTAAATTTCGTATAAAATGCGTACAACTATGTACAAAATCAAGCTCTGTTAACTGGACCAGCAGTTTCAACATCCTCGGAACCATGAATTGTTGGTTCAAAATACTCAGTGTCTTCGGCTGGCGGAGCAGCGTTGGCGAAAACAGTGTCATTGGAGATTAAGGTAGCTTCATTTATGTTTTGAAAGTTGACACATCTTTGCTTAGATGAAAATGCCCTTGAATATACCGGAAGCCAATGTCTGGAGGCAGTTCTGAATTGAGCAACGTGAAATATTCTTCTGGTGACCATTTTTTATGTGTGTAATATGTGAATAGGTATAGATAATGTTTAAAATAATTGAGTTAATAAAAGGGAGTACAAAAAAAACAACAAAAGTTTAGAAGTTGAAAAATGATGAAAAGTAAGGTTGTATTTATACAGTAAAAAATTTTCTACTGTTAGTCATAAATTCCGGGGGGAGACTCAAATCACAAGAAAAAAAAAAATAAAAATTGCATCAACAAAGTTACACAAAATCCCCACAATCAATTCCTCAGCTCCGAAATTGAGTCATTCGATGTGTTAATATGCAGTACATTGTTATTTTATTTTTTTTCTTCCAGTGGACCGTGGGAATTAATAATATTTATCGTAAGGTAGGACTTCCTTTGTTGGGTTCTGCAATGGCTAATACAACCACTACAACTGTAACATTAAGGACAAGGGATGAGGGATGTGGGATGAGGTTGTGGTTGAAGGTATTATCCATTGTTCAAGCATACCTGCTGTTGATTGGATCATTTCTCTGTGGTGTATGCTCCCCCCTACCACGGTTTCAGTCCGGAGTGTGAACAATGTAAAAAAATTTTTGATAATCAAGGCTAACAGAAAAAAAAAATTCAATTGTAATTACGTAATGAATCATCCGGAGGTCAGGAACATTTTTTTTTTTCCTTCTCTGAGTTGTACCACGGAAGTACAATTCCAGAATTTTACTTCGTTTCGCCACATAAAAGACATTAGACGTGAAACAAAGGAAATTGTTATAGAGGAGAGACCGCAATCAACAGTTGTCAAGGCTGCGTACGTTCTGTTCACATCAACTCCTCCTCCTCCTCCTCCCTTTTTTTTTTTTATCTACAACCTGAACAATAGCCTTATGTGTAGCAAGAGATCCGTTGGTCCATGGGGGTAGCAACTTTATAAATACCCCCTTTCCTCTGTATGTATAAATGGTCAGATATATCTTAGACAAACAAAAAGTTTACTCGTGAATCAAGAATGATTAGTTTTTTTTTTTAGTGTCTCGGATAATGCAAGTACAAATTCCACACAGAATTCATGTGCCGGGGTTTTGCAGGAGAAATTCTGGAGTGATTTTTTTTTGTGCAGCTTTTCATTCGTCGGTGATTCCGCACGTCCTTGTTTTTCTCTTTATTTGACCTTCTCTTTTATCGCCATTGTTCTTTTTTTTTTTTAGGCGCCTTTAGTTCTCCATACTTTTTTTTTATCGTCGTCAACAAGGAAAATAATAATTATTCATTAACTAACAAAAAAAAAGGAAAAAAAAAGAACTACTACTAAACTGTTTGTTCTCCGATTTTCTGGTTCTACTTTAAAATTGCATTATTACGATGGGGACCGGATGGGAATTAACCCAAGCGTTAAAGGATAAAATATTCAAGTATGCTTCGTTTAACCAAACCCCTGTATCTTTGAGACAAATGGTCCAGTTCGGACCAACACCTTCCCCAGGATCCTTGTTCTTAGCGTCAAAATTTATAGTCGAAGAATTACCAATCCGATTAGCCAAAAAGGTTAAAGATCTAGAAAACGCCCCTTTGGGGTTAAGTCAAATGCCTTCCACGATCAAGGTGAAGAACTGGTATGCCCAATCATTCCAAGAATTGACAGATTTACACAAGCCTGTTATAAGTGAAGAATTGGCAAAGCTTTTGTATAATGGTGGATATAAACAGTCGGTCCCTGAAGATGCCATCACCGAGAAACCACATATCAAGAAGGAAATACACCACATACCGGATTCCAATGACGACAACCCAGCAATCAATAATATTTTCAGTGACGATGGTATCGTTGTTCGACATCACCACCACCACCACTCATTATCAAAAACGTCAGCACGTCAAGGTGATAACACTCAAACACGAGTCGAATCTCCTACTTATGGTATGACGTACTTCAACCCCTGTCCTATTAATATTGTGTGGCCGAAAGAGGTTTATGACTACAATAAGTTAGTGAAGGAAACCTTGGATGTAATTAAGAAAAGACACGATGCTACTGTCGCAACAATGGCTCAAGGGGTACAGGAATGGAAAGCAGAGAACCACACAGTGTTGGTAAATTCCCAAATCCAGACGTTTTTGGACCGTTTCTATATGTCAAGAATTGGAATTCGAATGTTAATCGGTCAGCATATCGCTTTGAACTTGGCACAAAATTCCCCAACCAAACAAAGACTCAGTGCATTCATTAACGGTTCCCAAGGTAATACTAAGAAGCCACGTTCGAACTATGTCGGGGTCATTTGTACTGATTGTAACGTCGGAGAAATCGCCGAAGATGCTATTGAAACTGCTAAATACATTTGTGAGGAACATTATGGTTTGTATGAAGCTCCAGAGGTGCAGTTGATTGCTCCGAACCAAGATATCAATTTTATGTACGTCCCTGGCCATTTGATCCACATGCTTTTTGAAACATTGAAGAATTCGCTCAGAGCCACTATTGAATTCCACACTCCAAAGTTGAAACAAGAAATGATTGAAAAAGACCCAAGCTTAAAGTATGATGAAATAGATTTGAACGACTTGAAGTTCCCGCCAATCAAAGTGATTATACTGGAAGGTACCGAGGATATCACAATCAAAGTGTCCGATGAAGGAGGTGGAATTGCCCGCTCTTCATTACCATTGATCTGGACATACTTGTACACCACAGTTGACGAAACACCAAAGTTGGATTCTGAAGAAACTTCATTCAAAGCTCCAATGGCTGGTTTTGGGTACGGTCTTCCAATCAGTAGATTGTATTCCCAATACTTTGGCGGTGATTTGAAGTTAATTTCTATGGAAAACTATGGTACTGATGTCTACATCCATCTCAATAGATTGAGCAGCAGCAGTGAGCCTCTTCCATGACTATCCACTATGTACGGAAACGTGAGGATCGGTTCGGTGGTTGCAGTGTGCTTGATGTATCTGCTTATTTTTGGGCTCCTCTTCGTGTATTAGAATATAGCAAATAGAAAAAAATATCCAAAAAAAAAAAACAACAGCAACAAATACATGCGTATATTTATTTATATATTTTCATTCCTATTATTGAAAATACAGCGTTCTCAATTCGATGTTTACTGCCCTCTCTTTCTATCAGTTATCTGTTGTTTTTTTTTGCAACAACCTTTGGTTAGTCTCGTAGTTTTGTTTCTATATTGAACGCACAGTCGTGTACTTTCTCAAAATAAAGAGTGACACCGCCGAGGATTATTTTTCACATGAGTAGAAAAAAGCGGGGGATGATCACTTTAGTTTTACCATAAAAAAAAAAAAAGAAAAATTGTATAAACAGCAATTCCCCCATCTCGTCAAACTAATTCATATGGATATTCTGAGGAGGGTTTGACTGGTAATGATACTTTGGTTACAAATATTTTCCTACCCCTTTTAAACCGCTTTAATTTCTTCACTGCCAACAGTCACATCCTTTCAAACTAGTTAAACGCATCACCCCACACGTGACTCATTTAATAAAGACTAATTTTTTTTTTTCTTGATCCGATAACTCACAGAAAACAGGAAAAAAAAAAGAAAAGAAAGTAAGCAAAGGCGCCCAACGAAATAGGAAAAGAAAAAAAAAAGTAGCACCAAAGACAATACAATTCTTTTTTTTTTTATATTAATCATTCAATACCACCAACTCCAAAAATAACAATCACCTACTCATGACATCTCAAATAAGAACGAAACCTTGGGAAGTATCGCAAGGTAAATCAGCTGCATCTACCGTTCCTGTGTCTGAACCTCCCGCAATAGCAGGATCAATGAATTCAACAACAACAGCTCCAGTAACGTCCACAGCTGGATCCACCACTACCACATCTACTATTCCTTCAAGCCTAGCTCCAAGTATTCCAGACCGTCCCGCAAATTTAATGTCTGATTATAACACCGTTGCTGAATCACCGTATGGTGGCTATTCAGCTAACCGAGGATATGGTGGATATGGTGGAGGGTATGGATCAGGGATGCTAGGAGGTGGGTATGGTTCCTCATATTCTCCTTATGGGTCATCGATGTACGGTGGCGGATATGGTTCATTTGGAGGGGGATATGGTGGATACGGTGGATACGGTTCTTCATTCGGTGGTATGTATCCGAGTATTGGTGCAGGGTTGTACCAGGTCATAGATGCAATAAATATGATTGACCAAACATTCTTTGCCCTCACCAACGTCGCAGAACAATTCAGGAATATGGGAAATGTGCTTACTTCTTTATTAGGGATATATGCCCTCAAGGACTTTATCAAGAAGGTGTTGCGCAAAATACTTGGCATCAAGACAAAGTTCAGTTTGCAAGAATTTCAAAAATTCCAATCGCTTGACAATAAAAATGCAAACAAAAGCAGATTCAGAATTTGGCCATTATTGGTCTTGATTGGATTGCCATTATTGATATCAAAATTAATTAGCAGTCTTCAAAAACAACATCAAGAACAACAACTCGCCCAACAAGCCCATCAACAGCAACATCAACAACAGCAGCAAGCACCACAATCAGCATCATCATCATCAGCATCATCGGTACAATTTGCCAAAGCATCATTTGAATTCACGCCTGAAAATACTCAAATTGAAATCCCTCTTGAAGTCGGCGAAATTGTTGCCATTTTGGAAAGCAAAGGAGGTTGGTGCCGTATTAGAAAGAGAAAAGGAGAAATGGGCTGGGTCCCGGAAAACTACTTAGAGTTGATCAAACGAAACGCAAATGTATAATAATATGTCCTAGTTTTGATACTACATAGATATATACATACACATATATTTATTGGTAGAGATCTGGTTCTTATGACTTTTAATTGACAAATATTCCTTCAAATTGTAAATGCATTATCCAAAAAAAATACACAATACACTTTACCTACATACTCTTATATAAACCTCTTATAATCCGTCATCTGGTCTACATTGTTCACTCTCGACTTTGGTGCCTTTGTCTTGCAAATCCCTGTACCCCATTTTGTTCTTCCGAACTTTTGAAATTGCGTCAGAACGATGTTTTGCAGTCTGAGCCAAATCAATACCTTCAGCAAGAACTTCCCCAGTTTTTTTATTTACGAAAGAAGCTGATTCTTTCGCTTCATGAGCAGCTTTTTCGGCATATTCGATATCTTTAGCCGCCATTCTGCCAATCTTCATATTTGCTCGAGAGATCGCATCTTTTGCAGCTTGGACTATTGAATAGGAGCGAGAAGCAACAATTGGAGATTTTATAACAGTAGAACGAAACATAGTAAGTTTATTCACTTGGTTGTTTTCTTTGGTTGAATAGATTTAATAGAAGAAAAATACAAGTTGGAAGTGAAAAACTCTTGCAGCTCATATTTTGTGGTGTTTTATATATTCCTCCAATGTTAGAAGATTAACAACCATCATCCCCTCTCCCAGATGATCAAATCATGCAAGATTATAAAAATACAACTTTCAGGGATGTAAATTGTATGTACTAATGTATTGGCCCCATTGTCACGCAAGTTGAGGTAATAATACCATCGTGTGTGTGTGTGGAGAGAAAAGAATCGGTACTTTCTTTTTTTGTAGCATTATTATCGACGGGGGGGAATAAGGATCTTGATTATTCCCTCAACTCTTCAGAAAAGCATCATGCACGACTCAAGTGAGACTATATACCATTTAGTATGAAGTTTATCATACGGTTTCTCTACCTCTCTATTTCGTCTCAGATCTAGACATGTATTCTTTTCCTCTAAATATCCACTCTACTTACTACTCTAACTAAAATCAATCTCTCTAGTTGTAAATTTAGCGTTTCTTTCCCTTGACTTGATTACCCAAATCTTGAGCGTCCTGAATGCCATCAGCCAAGACCTTTCCAGTATCGAGGTTTGCCTTTTCAGCTGTCTTCTTAATAGCATTCGCTGTACCCTTGACTGCTTCACTTGCATCTGAAGACAAATCTTGCGCTCCTTGAATACCATCTGCCAATGTTCTTCCTACTGCCAAGTTAGCATCTTGAGCCCCAGTTTTAATATCCTGAACACCAGCCTTAGCATCTTTGGCAGCTTCTTGTGCATCTTGTATACCATCAGCTAAGACTTTTCCAGCATCCAAATTTGCATCCCAGACTCCTTTTTTAATGTCATCAGCACCGTCTTTAACATCATGAGCCGCATCTTGAGCATTTTGGATTCCATCAGCTAAGGTCCTTCCTGCAGTTAAATTAACATCTTCAAGCTTATCCTTCACTTCCGTGGCTGTGTTTTCTTCCTTTTTCAATGCTTCCTTTTCTCCCTTGAGCCCAAAAAGAACCTTATTAATTCCTGTTATCAATCCATATTGAGGTTTGGTGGAAGTGAAACATCTAACAAATCTGGAGTTAGCACTTGGTTTAGTGTTTCTAATAATTACTCTAGTTAACATGATGAAGGGGGTCTGTTGATTCAAAGTTGTAACCGTTAGAATATTAGGGAAGAAAAGGTAGAAATGCAAGTAAAATTTCAAGTTTTCACATTTGTAAGATTGCTATTGTGCCATTTATATATTGCACGTTGGTGTAGTTGTCAATTTCTTTCTAGAACATTTTCCTATAGCAACCATATTTCAGCGAGCTACCAGTTGCATATTTTTTCTCGTTTTTTCTATAACTTTAAAGTTGACGCAAAGTTACATAGACACATCCAAGTATATAATGCTTGCTTGGTAATAGCAATCCAATATTGCAAAAGTAGAAAAAGAAATAGTATGCTTGGAAATTTCTACCCGCTATAAACCCTACCTAATGTTAATCATGCAAATCACCAATGTTGGTGGTATGAGGTGAAAAATTCACTCTTCTAGCGCTTCGAGAAGACTCATTTGAAGCACTTCTTCTTCTTCGTCTTCGTTCCTCGGATCTTTCATCACTGCTTTCCACAGATCGTGATGTTCTATTTTCACTGTCATTGCTGTCATCTGAGCCGTCACTAGTCACTGTGTTTAGTGAGTTATTGTTATTGTTGTTCATACTGGTGTTGTTGGGGTTGTTGTTGTTTGGGTTGGTATTGTTGAGAACATTCGACACAACCCTGTTGATAGTCCTTGATATTGGTCGGAAAGTATTTGTTCTTCTACTCACAATTGGGTCTCCAAAGGGGAACTTCCTTGGCATTACTACGTCTGGGTCCATTGATCTAACTCTGGATTGTGTATGGGGAGTAGACCATTCTTGGTGCATGTATGAATCTGTAATTGGGGTTATTCTTGGATTGAAAGGACGCCTGAAAGGATTAAACACATCCGTTGTGTGACTTATCATATGGTTCACCATATGCTCTCTGTCATTGAAATTTGATTCTGTAATGTGGTCCATAGCTTCTCTTTTGGACTTGGCCAGGTTTTCATTCTTTGCTTCAACTTCCTTTCTGCACAAAGGACAACTGACATTCGATTTTAGCCACTCAACAATACATGGCAACCCGAATACATGATCACATTCAGGCATTTTCACAGCAATATGACCCTCCTGTTGGTATTTGCTCAAATTCTTATCAGCACTATTCTTCTCTTTGTAACCTGGAAAATGATCCTCGTTGGTTATTTCGTCAAACGTTGCAAGATTTCTCTGAGGAAAACGACTGTACAATACACCACCAGGATCAGTTGGAAAAAACATCAGAGGATCGTTGAACTTGCCTGTTTGTGACATCAGTTCACGATTTATATCGTGTTGGGAAAGCTTTTCCTTCAATCTTCTATCACTTTCAATCACGGCATTAAAATCATCACGGGAACCTCCAGATAGCGTTGACTTCAAAGTTTCTTTTTTGGCAGATGGACTAGTGAACTCTTCATAACAAATCGGACAAAGTTTGTCATTCAACTTCGACACGTCAACTTTTTCCAAACTGGCTATGGCTTCTTCCGACGCTGGCTTTTTCCTTCTGGAATTAAATATGGATTCAATGAATGGTTGTATGTAACTATTCTCGTCTAAAAATTCGAAATCTACCACAAAGTCATCCATGATATTAATACTCTTCTTGTTATAATGATGGTTTTAAAAAGTAAAAACCACTTTCATGACTTGCTGATCTCGCTCACTAATTTTTTTTATCTTAATTTTTTTTTTTGTTCGTCTTTCTCGGCAGTGTAGGGTGTGCGACACCAAATACACACCATATAAATTTAGTATTAGCTACCTATATACGATTTAAGTTCTAGGAATGCATTAAAACTACGTAATTACATAAATTTGAAACAAGGCCTGAGGCTATTATATATTAAATTTTTGCCTGAAACTATTGTAAGCTTGTCTTTCTGTTGGTGGCAATCTCAGAGCTTCTTCTGGTGAAATAGATAAAATTTGAACTGCTAATGGAACCTGTTCTGCAGGCAAACTCAGAAGCTTGTATTGAACTTCTGGCGGAAGCTTTTGCCAAGCAGGGTTTTGCATGATTTGTAAATTCTGTTGTTGTTGTTGATGTTGTGGAGGTGGTGGTAGTTGCTGTTGTTGTTGTTGCTGATACTGTTGTCCATTGTTTCTATATGGGTTATTGTTAGCATTTGCTTGATATTGGGGTTTTTGATACGAGGTTTGCGCATATTGTGGTTGTGGTGTCGATGAAGATGACTTCAGTGACTCCATAATGACCTCATGATCTATAAATCCCATTAAAAGTAGAGCTTGTGCAACTGGCAATGCCAACTGGGAATTTGACTGGAAAAAATCATGCACTCTGCTAGGATCAGCTTCCACCAAGTTTTTCATTTGGGCTATAATCTCAATTAATTGTGGAGGGGGTATTTTGCTCAATGTTATATTGATATTATCAGGAGTATCCAACTGGAAATTGGGATCATGCGGTAAATTCTGGGATGCGTGTAATAATTTTGGAGGCATTTGACGGTTTGGACTTCCAGAAATAGGAACAGATTGTGATGGCATTGGCACTTGAGATGGAGGTGGCGGTGGTGTTTGTTGGAAAGATGGGAAAGATCGCTGGTATGGCTGTTGAAACAGCTGTTGAAATGATTGTTGTTGTTGTTGTGGAAATGATTGAAACTGTTGTTGTTGGGGTGTTTGCTGCTGTGAATAAGGAGGCATATTTCCAGCTCCCATTGATTGACCTGATAGTTGAGGAGAATCATTACGACCATTGAGTAGCATTTGCTCGGGCAATTTCACATATGGTGGTAATCTGGAACGATTCAACAACATGCTTGGTCTCGTTTCAGCAGGGACATGGTTAGCTTTGAATCCTTCTTTCGAAGATTCTATTCTCAATTTCTTCGTACGATTATTGGAAAATATTAAGATTTGCAGTAATAATGGCATGGCTCTTTCTGCATCCTGAACAGTTCGATATTCGACGAAGCAGAAACCTTTGTTTTTCCCAACATGATCGAATCCTAATCTAATATCTACAATGTCTCCAGATCCATAGACAACAGAACCAACGGTATTTTCATCCCAATCATAAGGTATTTGTCCAAGATAGAGGATATTAGAGTGTATCATAGGTCCCATGACTTCGGTATCAGTATGTAAAGAAGTGTAGTGATGGTGGCCAGTAGAAGAGAAAAAATTGAAATCCAAAAAAAAAAAAAAAAAATTGAAAATTGAAAACACTGCTTGTAGCAATGTCGAAAATGGTCGTGTAAATTTGATAAAAAAGTAGATGAAGTCCATTGCAACTCAATATGAACACACCAACTAATTGGAAGAGTATGTAGAGTATGGATTGTTTGTTTTGGATAATTTGGGTAAATCATTCTTAGGTCCTACGCGGCATTTTTTAGATACACATTTAATTGTTGTACTTTTTATTTCCAATGTTGGCGTCTACACTATGGTTATCTATCTATACAACTCGTTCAGCACCACTCAATTTAACAGCAGCACCATACTTTTGTAATTTAGTTAATAAACTATCACCTTGTTTAATCAATAAATGGTATTGGTTGTTCTTGTTATCAGGTCTGTTGGTTTCGATGATACCGTTAACTTTGTCAATCGTACAGTTTAATTTCTTGTTAGGAATAAACTTACACAAGTCTTGATCCAAAAACTCTTCACTTATGTTGAAATTGTTTGCCATTGATTTCAAGGACAATGATTTATAACTTTCCAACAATTGGCCATATGCTTTGCATCTCATTTCTCTAAGGAAGTAGTTTGCATGCTTGTGCAAGTATTTGTTTGGCAACAATAATTTATCATATGATTCCAAAAGATATTGGAAGAAACAATTGTATTGACATGTATACAATGAGTTTGTCAAGTTCATCAATGGTTCCAATGCAGGTGCTGAAGATGAGATTGATAAAATTTCTGGTGAATCAATTATTTTATCCTTTAAATCAACCCTATCCAAAGACAAGACACCAGCAACAATGGCGTAATGGGCGATTTGGTCATATGAACAAAGTTCGGTAGATGTGAATGTGGCCAACGAATCGATCAACAATTTAGCGGCTTCGCTGAAATTCCTAGTAGCTAATAGGTAGATACCATGGTAAGCCTTGTATCGATTACGACGTTCCCAATCACCTCCTTTCTCGCTTAATTGAGCGATCTGTTCTAAATGTTTATTAACCAGAGGCAAATCGTTGAAGAAAAAGTCAATTCTGGCCAAGGTCAACAAGTGATCAATTTTATTTCCAGTTCCAGCACATACTTCCAACACTTTCTTGAAAGTTTCAGTTGCGTTCTTTCTGTCAATGATCTTGGTGTAGTATTCGGCCAATTTGGTGGTGGTGGAAACAACATCCAATTCGGTTTCTTCTTCTCCTTCCGCATCTTTGATCTTTTGCTTTAATTCTTCAATAACGGCTTCATTCTTAGCTGCCAATTCTTGGTATAACTTTTCATCATATGGGAATTCTGGAACTTCAGCATGCAAGTATTTGTAGTATGGCGCAAGGTCGTCCTTTTTGATTTGCTCAAGAATGTCCTCTATAATATTTTTACGTTCATCTTGAGACAATTCAGCATGTTGTAATAAGAATTGTTGTTCTGATAACTTAAAGTCAGGAATCTTTGGAATATCTGATTCAATTTCCATTGTTGGCTATTTGGTGGTTTGATTGGAATTGATATTGATATTACGTGAACGATTTTTTTTCCCAAGTATATTTGCCTTCAAAAGAAAAGATTCCTGAGATGTCGCAAATTCAATGTCGTAACTACTTTTATGTCGTATTCACGTGACTCCAAAAGTTTGCGGAAATAATGAATTTTCCGGCTAGCTGGATCGCGATTGCTTGTGCAATATGTGGGGTTGGCGGCTAGAATGCTGTTGGGGTTACTTTACTTTAATTTTATTTTATTGTTTCCCACTCCTTTAAACAAACTCAAATTATAAATATCAGGTCATATTCCTTTTCCCCCGACTGCTTGATTTTATTGATTTTTTTTCCTTTTTTTTTGGGATTTGTCTTTTCAGTTTCAACTCCACCTAATCACCATGTCAGTTAAGGACGATATTCCAGCAATTTTTCTTTCCCAAGTTTCCCCTCGAGGACTTGATGCTATTCAAAAAACCAAAGATTTTGTTAACGACTACTGTATTCCTGCGGATGAAATTTACTTCAAGCAGGTTTCAACGGATCCTGCTAAAAGGTGGAAGACCATTCCACCAATCATTGAAACTTTGAAGGCAAAAGCCAAGGAGCTTGGATTATGGAACATGTTTTTGTCCAAACATTATAAAGAGGGTCCCCAATACACAAACTTGGAATATGGTTTGATGGCCAGATATTTGGGACGTGCTCACACTGCCCCAGAAGCTACCAACACTGCTGCTCCAGATACTGGTAATATGGAATTGTTTGCTAAATATGGTACTCCATACCAAAAGGAAAAATACTTGCAACCATTGTTGGATGGAAAAATAAGATCAGCCTTCTTGATGACTGAAAAAGGTACTTCCTCCTCTAATGCATTGAACATTGCTACCAGTTCCATCAAGAATGCCAGAGGTAATTATGTACTTAACGGAATCAAGTGGTTTGCTTCTGGTGCTGGTGATCCAAGATGTTCTGTATGGTTGGTCATGTGCAAAACCGCAGATAACAAGCAAAACCCATACAGCAATC
The DNA here is from genome assembly GCA_030557875.1 of Candida neerlandica. Taxonomy (NCBI): domain Eukaryota; kingdom Fungi; phylum Ascomycota; class Pichiomycetes; order Serinales; family Debaryomycetaceae; genus Candida; species Candida neerlandica. Next base: position 21,222 of record JANIWD010000112.1, read on the forward strand.
ATACTGTGTTGGTTCTCGATGCCAAGAAAGCATTGGCAAGTGGTAAAGCAAAATTGGTTAGACCATTGCATGTTATTGGTTTTGACGATGCTCCTCATGGACATTGCGAGATTTCATTTGATAATTACGAGGTTCCTGCTGATGAAATGCCAAACGTAGTCTTGGCTGGTGTTGGAAGAGGGTTCGAATTGATTCAGTCCCGATTGGGTCCCGGTAGAATCCACCATTGTATGAGAGCCATTGGTACAGGTGAAATGGCATTGTTAACTGTCGCCCATAGAGCTAATCACAGGTTGATTTTCGGCAAGCCAATGAAAGAAAGAGAAGGTTTCTTGACAAAATTCGGTCAGAGTAGAATTGACCTCACTAGATGTTTATTGTTGGTTTTGAATGCTGCTCATAAAATAGATATTTCCAATGCCAAAGCAGCACAAAAGGAGATTGCAATGGCTAAGATTGAAACTCCAAGAACTGTTTCCGATATCCTTGATTGGGGTATCCAAGTGTTTGGTGCTGAAGGGGTTTCTCAGGACACAGACTTGGCAAGAATGTATGCTATTAACAGAACATTGAGAATTGCAGATGGTCCAGACGAAGCTCATTTGGCCCAATTGGCAAGGAACGAATCCAAAAAGTTCCCAGAAGTTGATGTTTTCTTTGAACACGTTGCAAGACAACGTAACAAATTGTAAATGTGATCTAGATTGGTATAATAGATATCATTGATCAAAATAATACTAAGATTTAAAAAAAAAAAAAAAAAAACTTCGTGATTTATATTCATTAGTATCAATACATATCTGTTTTATAAAAATCATTAATGTGTCCAGTCTGTAATAATTTTTTCGTTTTCACTCTTTCTTCCTTTATTCTTGTTTGATGCTGTACTTTCAATTCGTGTTCTGCTTGTTCAAAAGGAATTTGTTGTAATTTCTCTAAATGATCATCCTCTCTGTCAATATCTAATTCACCCATCATAACAACATTTTCCCCTCTCACCATGAATACACCACGGTATATCTCTCCAAAACGAGCTGGGGCCTCGCCTTCTTCTTGCAAATATATTCTTTCAAAAGTGTCTTGTAATACTAGGTTGGCAAATTGATCGAATGTTCTTAATATACCAAAAAGATTCCTTCCATCTCTCAATAAGACAAATATCTTTCTATCTACAGAACCAACAATGGCTGCAGCAGTGGTGAATGCATAACTTTCCAAATATAAATCTTCCACATTAGGTGCCATAGGATCAGAACCATGACCTTGTTGTTGTTGGGGTGAAGCACTTGACATGATTTGTTTTCTTTGTATGGTCTATCTCTTGAGACTTTGTGATAATCCAATACTGAAATGTTCCGTTATTATTTTCTTGCTCGCTGAAGAACTGGTGGAAAAATTTTGATCAGAAATTTGATTTCTTGTATAAACGTACACGACCAATTGATGCCTGTTTCATTCATACAAGGTATATATTAGACAACTGTGCAATTGATTACATGAATCTTTGTAATAATTATCTATTAATCGAGGGAGATGTTTTTGATGAATTGAATTGACATTATTGTTCATTAGGTTCTGGAGTCAAGATCTAGAAGTACAGATAGCAGAAAACTGGTTACCACGAAGCTGTATTTGAACTAGCTCTAAAGTTGACATTCAATTTCAGTTTAGACTAAGGATTTTCCCAGTAGCATCTAATAGCCATTCTTGTATGTATGTGATATAGGTGTTTTCAACCACTTGGTTCCAATGAATGGGTGGAGATGCAAAACGCTCACACCAAAAAATAAAACACAGGATGAAAAAAAAAAAATTTGTAAGATGAGATTATGCAACAATCTTTCTTCACAATTAACTCCATCACATCACTCATACTCGCATACTATGTCATTCTTTGAAAGCAAAGACATAATTGAAGAAGGAGACTTAGTCCTCGCTTATGTTACAAGAGCCTTAATTAAACCTATATTTGTGAAAAAGGGGGAAATATTCAATACAAGATACGGCCATTTCGAACATGACAAAATGATTGGGTTGCAATATGGTGAACAAATGCCTGGAGCAAAAGGATATGGTTTCATTCATTTATTACACCCTACACCGGAATTGTGGACTTTATCATTACCTCATAGAACCCAAATTGTGTACACCCCAGACTCATCATACATTATTCAACGATTAAATGTTACTGCAGGATCAAGAATTATAGAGGCAGGTACTGGTTCTGCGTCATTCACCCATTCTTTCGCAAGAACGGTCACATCACTGGGGAAAGTATTCACCTATGAGTTCCACGAACCTAGATATTTAGAAGCCAAGAAGGAATTAGAAGAACATCATTTGACCAACACTACTATAACTCATCGTGATGTATGCCAAAATGGATTTGATATCGAAAATGAAACCATCAATGGGGATGTTGTATTTTTGGATTTGCCATCTCCTTGGGATGCTATACCACATCTTGAATCTGTCATCTCCAAAACCACCAAAGTAGGCATATGTTGTTTCTCACCATGTATCGAGCAAGTCGACAGGGCAGTTAAAGAATTAGAAGAAAATGGCTGGACTAACATTGAAATGGTGGAAGTTTCAGCCAGACGTTGGGGTGCAAGAAAAGAAATGGTCAGGACTGTCGAAGACGCAGTGCAAAGGATAAGAGATATCCAAGGTAGAAGAAATAATGGTATAGAGCTTTTGAAAAAAGGTTTATCAGAAGAGCCACCAACTAAAATCCAAAAAACAGGCAAGGGATACAAGACGCCAAAGAAAAGTACTAAGGTTAAAGAAGGGGATGAAGACTACGAATGGATCAATGTGACCAAGTCCGAGGCAGAAATAAAAAGTCACACGTCATACTTAACTTTTGCTTATAAAGTGCCGAAGAAAGAATCTTCAGAATAGATAGAGTAAGTAGGAAATCGAAATCACAGCAACTACGTTTCAATATATTTATGTATTTGTATATTTGGTCAAGGTAGTGCATTCTGACCAGAGATTGGTTGGCTTGTAATCGTTTTGTTCTTCCACTCCTTTTTTTTTCCTGCCACCGAGAATCACGAAAGAACAGTGCCGACTTTTCATACTCGTTTTTTTTGTTCAACGTCTGATAAACCAACCCAGTCGTATTAAAACCCAATCAATTGCAAAAAATAAACATGACCACTCCAATAGGTATGTTCAGGATTCAATTGAATTTTGATATTGTATTTTGAATGTAGTTTCCTACAAAGCAGCATTACTAACTATTTTGATAGTTCTCGATCAAGGTACCGGTTTCGTCAAGATCGGAAGAGCAGGAACCAATTTCCCAGACCACACATTCCCTTCCATGGTTGGTCGACCAATCTTAAGAGCAGAAGAACGTAATATATTAGTACCTCCTGATGTGGAAATCAAAGACATAATGTGTGGATCAGAGGCCAGTCAAGTGAGATCCTTGTTGCAAATAAATTACCCTATGGAAAATGGTATAATCAAGAATTGGGAAGATATGGAACACTTGTGGGACTATGCATTTTATGAACGAATGAAAATAAACCCACAAGGACAAAAAATATTATTGACTGAACCACCAATGAACCCATTGAAGAATAGAGAAACCATGTGTCAAGTCATGTTTGAGAAATATGGCTTTGACGGGGTCTATGTTGCTATCCAAGCAGTCTTGGCATTGTACGCCCAAGGTTTGAGTTCGGGTGTTGTTGTTGATTCAGGGGATGGTGTCACGCATATTGTCCCAGTGTACGAATCTGTTGTGTTGAACCACTTGACCAAACGTTTGGACGTAGCTGGTAGAGATGTGACTAGACACTTGATCAATTTGTTGTTCCGTCGTGGTTATGCATTTAATAGAACTGCTGATTTTGAAACCGTTCGTCAAATCAAAGAAAAATTGTGTTATGTCTCCTATGACTTGGGATTTGATGCTAAATTAGCCCACGAAACTACCACCCTTGTGGAAAGTTACGAGTTACCTGATGGTAGAGTCATAAAAGTTGGTTCAGAAAGATTCGAAGCCCCAGAATGTTTGTTCCAGCCACATTTGGTTGATGTTGAACAGCCAGGTGTTGGTGAAACCTTATTCAATACTATACAAGCCGCAGATGTCGACGTGAGATCGTCCTTATACAAAGCTATTGTTTTGTCAGGTGGTTCTTCTATGTACCCTGGTTTACCTTCTAGATTAGAGAAGGAATTGAAACAATTGTGGTTGACAAGAGTATTACATGGGGATGCATCTAGATTGGATAAATTTAAAGTAAGAATCGAAGATCCACCAAGAAGAAAACACATGGTTTTTATCGGGGGTGCAGTCTTGGCCAACATTATGGCTGATAAACCACACATGTGGGTTTCAAAACAAGAATGGGAAGAGCAAGGACCTAGAGTGTTAGAAAAGTTAGGACCTAGATAGATAAATATCATTCAAATAAAAATCAAAATTATGTATACTATTATTATTATTATTATTCCCCTGAATCTTGCAACTACAGAATAGAGTTGGTTATATTATTTAGCTATACTTTAACTTTTCCATTTGTACTAAAACCAGATTCACTAAGGAGTCGTAATCGTCACTGGTCATTCCACCACCAGATATCCTACTATTGTAGCCATAGTTCACACTTTGATGGACAATTTCTCTGATAAAATTCTCCGTAACCACTTTTGGCAGAAGAAAATCACTTTGAAGACATTGCTCAAGCGTCCATCTGTCATTAGGATCTCTGTGTAAGCAGTTCTGCATCAATTCGATTGCGCTGTTAGGAACTGTCACATTTCCTATGCCATTGTTAGGGAATACGATTTTAACTTGTGGGTTGGTGATGGCTATTATCTTTTGCAGTCCCGAATAACCATGGAACGGTGGCTTGCCGTATATGAATTGGTAAAGCATACATCCAATTGACCATATATCGGAGGGTTTCCCCACTCTCCAAAGATTTCTCACCGATGTTTCTCCTATTGCTTCGGGTGCCATGTAATTAGGGGTACCTATCTGGTTTTCTCTGTATATATTCACTGTGTGATCAGGGACAGCATTAGCAATACCGAAATCGATAAGCTTCAACATTCCTTTGACAAATAAGAAGTTGGCCGGTTTTAAATCACTATGCACAACGCCAGCATCGTGGACTTGTCTAAGACACTTAAACATTTCTAGAACATGATAACGGACAAAACTTATATCCAAAGGCACCCCATATCTTGTTCTGTACAGCAATACTTCTGCCAAATCAAGATCTCCTTTTTCCATAATTAAATAAATAGAGGTTTCGGTAATGGCGTGATCAACAAGTCTGACCACTCTATTGCATGGTTTTAGTTTCTGGAGTAAAGCAATCTCGCCTTGGAATCCATTGATGTCTTCATTGTGATCAAGGGACACCTTTTTAAGTGCATAAACACAATTGTTGCTCAAAAGTTTGACTCGATATACTTTTGATGAACCACCTTTTCCAATGAGTTCCAATTTTTCATATTGCTTCCCATTGATAATCAATGCACGTTTATTGCCGGAAGATTGTGGCCTTTCAGGTAACGAAATGGTAGATCGCGTAGATGGTATAGGAGCAGGGATAGCATGTTGTGGTAAAGCATTTTTTGCCTCGAATGCTGAAGCTGCTAATGGTATATGCTGGGGTTGTGAAATTGGAATGCGTGGTGAATCTTTTGACTCTTGGCTTGGTGGTGAAGATTTGGGTGGTTTTGGCTTTCGAAATGAATCAACGTGATTGACTTGGATATCTCGAAGAGGAACCCTTGGTTCATCCTTGTTTCTAAACTTATTATCCTCGAAGGGTGACTGTAATGCAGGGCTCTTCGACTCTGATTTTATGTTATCTCGAGCTATATTCTCTTGCTCTCTTTTTAGTAATTCCTTTTCATGTAACTCTTTTCTTCTTGCTTGAACTCGTCTCATCATATCTTCTTCGTCTTCTCTGCTTAGTAGTTGGTTGTTCAATCTTGGGGAGAATCGATCCGAGCTAGGGGCCTGGGCCTGGGTCTGGACCTGTTGCTTGACATCTGGAAATACCTTAATTTTTGGAGAAGTATCAGGAGCGGTAGTGCTTTTAATAGAATCTCCCCCAAGTTTGGGAGATGAAGATGAATTGTCTGTTTCTCCAATTCTTCTAGCCCGACCCAACAGTTTGCCAAATCTCCTACTTCTTTTGATACGAGACTCAGATGGGGTCTTAATTTCTGGGGCCGTGGTAGCTGAAGTGACTGCACTCAATCTATCATTTGTCAAATGTGTCAATGAATTCGAAATTTCTAGTGATGAATCGTTGTTTGTAAGGTGGACTGCTAGTTTGTTTCTTAATGTATTATCTCGTTTATTTGCATCTGGGAAGTCTAATTCATATTTACCGGTAACTTTCTTTCTATTTGAAGAAGACTGTGATCTATCGTTAAAACATTGTATTCCATATGAACTTAAGGCAGGAGGTATTACCGTTTGGTCATCTTCCATAGGCAAACGACGTTTCGTTGACGAACTGTTGTTTGTGTGGGAATATGGTGATGACAGATAATGCAGATGGAGATGTTGAGACGACGCTAGTACCAGACTCAAAGGTAGATCTTCTGGCATGATATATGGTTGATTGAATATGTGATATGGTGACAGAAGGTATGATAAATGATGGTATAATGACCAGGAGTCGGTATTGGGAATGATTTTCTTTTCTTTTTTTTTTTGTTTACAATCAAACACAGAAGGGTAAAAGCTGAAGAAAAAAAAAAGACAAACGAAAGGAATAAAAAAAAAAAAAATCTCACGCGCGCCTAATCTCAATTTGTACATCACTATATAACGTACGTCGCGGTAATAAATATTTTATGTATTATTGGGTCTATATCTTCCAGGTGTGCTTGTTTTTCCCAACACTGGCCCATAAGATTGTCAAACACACGGCAGATGCCGCCAACAATGAGCCATTGTAGATTATTGCATTCATGTAGTCGCTTGGACGTGCCCCATTTGCCATAATTAAGGTAGCCCCAATAGGACTTCCAATTATCACTCCAACTCCCCTGGCAAAAATCAGAACCCCACTCAATTGCGAATACATATTCATTCCAAATATTTCAATCAAAATAGAAGGCAAAAGAGAAATAATAGCTCCCGAAAATACCCCATATAATACAACCAAAGCAAGAAATGTCTCGCGTAATCCGGGGAGCCATAAGCCAAATATAAACGCGGCACTAAGGATGCTGCAAACAATCAAGGTATTCATTCTGCCAAACTTGTCTGCCAAACTACCAATGAATACTTTTGACCCTGCATTAATCAAGTTATTCACACCAATAAAAAGTGCCCCTTGACTAGTGGAAAATCCTAACGAAACTGCATATTTGGACATGAAGATCAACGGCATCAAGTATCCAGCAGATTGTAGCAATGAACCAAGCAACTGTAAGGTAATCTTTGTTGACTTGATTTGACTAAAATTAAGCAATCTTCGTGTGTCGGATTTTATGCCAGGTATTTTGGGTTCTACAACTAGTAAACTTGCAATGCCACCCACGGCAAGATTCATAAACCCCAAAGTCCGCAAACACCATCTCCACCCAATTGCTTCAAGCAAATAACGCGTGAGCAAGGCAATAGAAAACGCACCAACTCCAGTTCCGGAAAATAAAATCCCCATGGCCAAGCTTCTATGTTTGTCAAAGTACACTGGTGCACATACAACTGGAGGAAGGTATAAGATACTCCCTCCTGCTCCCTGTAATATTGAGCACAATACAAATTGGTAGTAGGAAGATACAAACCCTGTCAAGATCAAACCCAAGGACAGTACCACACAGCCAATCAACATAATATTTCTAGGAGACAAATAAAACATTAAAGTTTTGTTGAATATTGCACATAAATATATTAATGAATTGCCAATAGTACCAATAAGTGCGATTTTCGCTTCGGAGTAAGTATGAAGCGGTCCCAGGCTAGAATTATAAAACTCTTGTAACACACCATAGGAAAAACCAATACCAAATACCATGAAATTACAAAGAAATCCAGCTATTATCGTTTGCACTCCCAACCTCAAAGATTTTGATGATCCAGGTTGTTCGGAATTTTCGTTCAGAATTGACTCATTTTCTGGACAAAAATTTTCGTTTGTGTTCATTTTGATATCAATGCTAAATGATAAAATATCATGATTTGTCTTTTTTGTTTCTAGCGCACAAGCCTCCTTTTATATATAAAGTTCAATATTGTAGTTTCGCTCAAGAATATAAGCCATGAATGAGTAATTTGCGTGAACTAAACAAAGTATCGGAATAACTCAAGTTGTTCCCGATATTGTGGGGAAAACGGAGTGCGGAATATCTCGGGATAGGTAGTCGAATGGGCTAAACAAAAATAGCGTAGTACCGGAGTACATCCAAAGTAACAATAAATCTGAGGATCAATATTGGTATTAAAGGCATTTGGGTCAATGCTTTCATTGATTATATAAAAAAAAAGCGAACAATCATGACGTATTTAAGGATGTGTTTCAATTATATTTGTACATGATCAAAAAGTGGTTCATTTTTCCTTTCAACAAAGTGTCTTCGTGGCTTAGTTGGCTAAAGCGTCAGTCTCATAATCTGAAGGTCGCGAGTTCGAGCCTCGCCGAGGACATTTGTTTTTTTGATGATTCCTGCGAATTCAATTTTCAATGCTCATCAATTGTTTTTTTTATTTGCTTGTAGGTCTGTGGTCTTTGTACTACTAGTATTTCTCAAGAATGACTTATATATATTTTATCAATTTCTATTTAGAACCCTCCAGTTAAATCTCTTATCTTATCAACCTCTTCTTGCAACGCTTTCAAATCATCCAAAATGTTGGCTGTTGAGTCGTTATTAGTGGCATACATATCATTAACAGCAATTTTTGGAGGTAATGGTGGTGCATTAGGATCCATCGGATACTGCTGTTGTTGATGTACTTGTTGATGTTGTTGTTGTTGTAGTTGTTGTAGGTGTTGCATTTGTTGCGCTGGTGCTTCTATTGACTGCAGCGGTACTCTATTTCTTCTTGGAGGAGGAGGAGGCGGAGCTGGCTTGTTTGGTAAAGGCGAAGATAATGATCTATGTCTTGAGGGTGGTGGTGCAGGTGCTAAATGGCTATTCTGAATTGTATTTTGCATGGTTGGACCCGTCATCTGACTTGAGAATGCTGAAAGTGAAATGGCTGGTGTTCCATTATTATTATTGTTATTGTTATTGTTGTTGTTCGGGTCGTTATTATTAATGAAATTGTTTACATTAGTGATGCTATCCGGCTGTGCTGACGGTGGAGAAAACATCCTTGCCATATCCGCAGGGCCAGTTATATTTGGTCTCAATGGTTCTGGCGATGGACTGAAAATTCGTGCCATTTGTGCTGGACCAGTCATGTTGGGTTGAAGATATGGTGTGCCTCCAACACTCATTGTGTCCACGGTATTCAAGTGTTGGAAATGGTTCATTTGTGATTCCATATCCTTAAGTACTTCTTTTTCTTCCTCATCGGGCTTCTTCATTCTTTCTAACAATTGGTCCATTGGCAACAGATAGTCCATTTGCTGTTGATCCACCGGTAGCGGCGACTCGGCTGGACTTATAGCCGAAGCATCATGAACATCAATTTCATCTGAAAACTTGACAGATTTTAATTTCTTTGACCTTTTGTTGCTTGATGGACGCTCCCCTGTCAACAAGAACTGGGTGAAACTGTCAATATCCAAAGGTTGTTGATCATTTTGGTCCGGTTCAATTTCTTCTTCTTCCTCCTTTTGTCTCTTTTTCGATAGAATAGATGGCGGAGTGAGTACCGGAGCTTTGACTCTAATCAAGCTCCTGGATGGTTCTTGTCCCATCAAGGCATGCCCGATCAATCTAAGTAATGCAAAAAATTCGCCAATATTAATTGACGACAAGATCTTGAAGAAAATCTTATTTATCTTTTCTTTAGCATCTTGGGGTATTTTGAAATTGTTCAAGAAGGTATAAACATCATTAATTGTCACCGTTCGGCTGTTGGTTCGGGCTAGAATATCACTATACCACCTCATGTATGTTTTTGATTCTTGTAATGTCAATTCTTGCGCAGTCAACGACAAGGGAATGGAATCTTCGGAATATTTTAACGCTGCTATATTATCGTAGCTATTGTTGTCACTATGCACTTGCATGGATGGATGGTTGCGTGGGTTCAATTGATCCAGGGAGTTATTCTTGAAATGTTCAGGGTAAAGGTGTTGTATATTGTGGAAGTTTAACGGCGTGGGCGAGTTGCTGTTGCTATGAGGACGTCCATTTTGCCAGTTGTACCCATTCATGGTTGTGTGTCCTTGTCTCGAGTTCTTCCTTGCTTGCTGATGGTCAATATAACGACAGCTGCTGATGTGGTAGTGGTTGTGGTGGTGTGGAAGAGAGTGGGAACGGAAGGGGTAGGAGAGAGAGAGAGTGAGAGTGCTAGATTTAGTGAGAGAAAAAGAGAAAAACTCGCATTTTTTTTTTTATCGTTAACAATTTTGTTGATTTGTTGTTCATGAGTTTTGTACGACCTTTTTTATTTTAGTCCTGTTTGTTTTCTTCGGTCTCGCTTGGAATAAGGAAAATTATCGGGTCGTGTATCAGACGCTACACACACAAGAAGTTACAAATTTTACTAATATTCGGCTATATAAAATTACAAAGCAAATATGTAAAAAAAAGACTCAGCCACTCAGTGGGTAAGTTGAAGGTAATTTTGCAACCAGGAAGAAATTAAGAAATTGGTTAATACATTAAACAGCACCAGGCGCAAGTAATAATAATAAAAAGAAAATCAGACAAATATAAATAAAAATAAAACAAGAAAAGTCTAATCAACTTAGTCCCTCATGGCTTCTTGTAGAGCCACAGTGTCAACCATATTTCTTGTAGATGATGGATGAGCTGGAGATCGAACTGGATCTTGAATAATAGGTGCGTCTAAATCTTGATCTTCATCTTCCGAATCCACAATTCTATCTTTTTCATAGGCTGTCTCATTATAATTCGAAACCATTCTGTCGATTTCCAGGGATGGAGGCAAGAAGATGACCTTACTATTAGCGGTCTTACCCAATTGGACTAATGTATCCAAGAATCTGATGTTCATGGCTGCCTTAGAAGACAAGATATCAGCACTCTTACGGTACAATCTCAGCGCCATGACTTCGGATTTGGCATTGATGATTCTGGCTTCACCGATACGACGAGCTTCTGTAGCTTTGGAAAGACTGTCTTGCACCTGTTGTGGCAATACCAAATCTTTGATTAATATACTTTCGACATTAACCCCCCAGTCAAAGGCAGTTTTGGCAATGATTTCTTCAATGGCAGTAGCAATTTCTTCCCTCTTTTCAACAACATCTTGCAAAATCCTGCCCCCAATGACATCCCTTAAAGTTGTTTGTGTTCTTTCAATAATGGCTTGATGAATATCGGATATATCGAAAATGGCCTTCATTGGATCAATGATATTGTAGTAAACGACCGAAGTAATGGTAACACTGACATTATCCTTCGTGAAACATTTCTGGGCAGGAATCTCTCTAATGTTAATCTTGATAGATACTCTGGTTAATTTTTCCGACCAAGTGTTGACATAAGACAACCCTGGATCAACAGTACGTGTCAATGCACCAAATGTTTGAATCAACCCAACTTCACCTTGGGAAACCTCTTGGTATGGGTTTTGACAAAAGCAACAGAACATACCACAAGTACCAAAAATATCACCTAAACCTTGGATAAGTTTCTGATAGCCATTAATGGGAGCTTGCTCGTAGCTTCTTGCAAAGTTTTTCAAGTCCATTTGTGGCTTGTGGGTTGGTTCCTGAGTAATGTTATTTGACTGACCCAATTTGTAGGCATCGGGATCGAATGAATCAGTGGAAAGGTTGGAAGGTTGTTGCATTGTTGCTGTTGTTGTTGTTGTAGATAGTTTTCAGTGAATGAAAAAAGTGGATAAGCAAATAAAAAAGTGAGACAATAAAACAATAAAGTAATGACTATTGGAGATCCAAGTGGAGATTCAATCCTTTATTTATACTTCTTCATTATTATTTCTTTTTATCATTGTGTAATAGTTAACCCCGTGTGAGCGTATGTGCGCATGAGAGTAGTTTTTTCTTAATTTTTGTTTATCAGCATTAGCATTATATTTCTTGCAGGGTTAATATTGGCGTTATTGTTTGTAGTCAGACTAGTAATAGCATTATTCTGCCTGTGTAGCTAGTGGCATTGATATTATTGGTGGTTGGCTCCAACTTGCAGCAAATTAGGCAACAAAAGGGCTTAGCCATTGTTACACAAAAAAAGGATCGTCATGATTTGCTCCTTATTAGGGTTATTGCTTACATAATCACCACTATATCAGTCAGGAAACACAGAGATTTTCGAGAAACCAATGTTCGCGCCACGCAATTCCCGAACAATAAACTCTGCTGATGTAGTAAGTGACAATGGAAGGATCCACGAGGAGGTCTTGATTTGATTCATAGTACATGCCAATGACCTATGACACAGGTAGGGATAGGATAGGACAGGACAGGACAACACAACAGAACGTGGACATTTTGCTTGAGCCAAACAGTATTTATGTTCGTAGAAGTAGAATGTGAGTGTTGTAAAAGACGAGAATTGTCCGCTGCATTATCATCACAAAAGCCATTTCATTTCTTTGTTCAGTAAGTGCATCTTCTGGCAACAAATGCCTGCTCGAATAAGTTGTATTTTATAATGACAATTTTTTTGTCATTCTTCTATAGTTTTATATTTTTTTTATTCTATGTCCTATCGACGTTATGTATCTAAAGTTTTAAATTTTCAATTTCCTGAACCAAATCGTTATCCCCACCTAAACCTTGAACCAAATCGGCCAACAAATCACGAGGATCTTCCAAACCAATAGAAACACGCAATAATTTCTTACTGATGTGATCATCACTCATGGCTCTCCATTCAATCAAACTTTCAGCTCCTCCCAAACTGGTAGCGTGGTGGAAGATCTTCAATTTAGAAGGCAATCTCTTTGCCTTATCTTCGGTGACCAATTCAATTGAAAACACAGGTGACTGGCCATTTGGCATCTGTTTCTTTATATACTCATCGTCTTGCAACAGTCCATGGTAGATAGTCTCCAAATCAGGGAATTTATCCTTGTTCTCAGCAATATATTTGACAATTAATTCAGCAGTGGAAGATTGTCTTTTCACACGCAATTCAAAAGTTCTTAAACTTCTAACTAACAAAGCACTTTCTAAATTTCCAATGTTTGTACCCAACACCAATCTATCAAGTAATAATTTGTTCTTGATCTCCTGTGACTTGACCAACAAAATACCAGCTAACAAATCACTATGACCACCAAAAAACTTTGTGGCAGAGTGCAAAACAATATCAGCACCGAAATCAAATGGGTTCATCAATGGTGGAGGGGCAAAGGTGGCATCAATTGATAACAATGCTTCCCTTGCATGTGCCTTTTCGGCGTATTTCAAGATATCCAAATTGGTTCCGTACGGATTAACCGGAGTTTCCAAATGAACCAAATCACCTTTATTCAAATCTTTATAATCATCATCCAATCCAATTTGTTTTAAGCCAAAGTTTCTGGTCCAAATATCAGCGATTCCATGAACACCGTGATAAATTTGTCCAAATGCCATGGCTTTAGGATTGATATAAGTGATCAACCCATTAAATGCTCCCAAACCGGAATTATAAACGACAGCAGGATATCCAGTTATTTTTTCAACAATGGCTTCTACTTGAGCAGCATTGGGGTGGTTTTCACGGGAATAGATCAAAGTATTTGGGTCGGTTAATCCACCAGGGTGCAACTCGTCTGGATTGTTTGAATAACTATACGTGGTGGTAATATGGATTGGAGTGATTACGTCACTGACACGTTTTAGATGATCACCTCCATGAATTGAATCCGTTGAGAAACGAGTCATTGTAATAAGCTTTATGAACTTTGGGGAAAGATGTTGAGAGACAAAGGAAAAAGAAAAGTGTAAAAAAAAAAAAAGTGAAAGAGCAATATTTGGTATAATTGCTATTTCATTTTAGTGGATCGGTCGCTTCCCTTATCTTTCATTCAATGAGTCACTCCATGAAGTGTGGCTTCAACTTCCCCCCGGAAATGGTAAATCTTGTACGACCAATGCTCCCCGAGACTGGGGGCACTTCTTGGCATAAAAAAAAAAAAATAAAATGGTCCCTTTTCGATCTAATTGGACGACTCCTAAAAATGGGATCTATATAGACGAATGCTTCATATCTTTCTTTTTCAATCTATCATCGTCCCATTCCTTACTATAAGACTTATCTTTTATTTTTTTCTTGATTTTGTTTATGTAAGAAAATTGCTTAGCAGCACGTGCATGCACGATATATAATTTACATGGAATCATATTTCTATACGTCTTGTAATAAGAATATCTAATAATATACACAAACTATCTGGTAGCGTGCTCGCTCGACCTGATTTTCCTTCCCAATCTGGAAAGTAAGTAATATACACACCCGATAAATCTAAACAACGCCATGAAAGCGACTGTCCACAAAATGACCGTCAAGAAGATTCTAGCTCTGGAACTCTTTTCATTAGCAAGGTCGGTGATGCTGACAAATTGGTTCAAACCACCAGTTGCAAGAACTACAGCTATGATGATAAAGTTAGTGACCATCCAGATTAAGACAGTCATAGATCTGATAAAGGCATAATAATCTTCGGTGTTGGTGACCATGACTTTATCGTCATCTGGTGCCGGTTCTCTAATTTTCTCCAATTGATCCAAATAGGATTGGTTAATCTCTTCTTGTGAAATAGGTACACTGACATCGAAAGTACCATCCTCTCTCATTTTAACTTTTTCCAAAGATTTGCCACCAACATCACCTTTGGTACCCCATGAGACATCATCGATGTTACAGAAGGCATAGATGTTCAAAACATTGACATAGGAGGGTGAAAGCAAAATGTACTGGAGGAAGGATGTAAACATGTGCCAAGGTTCAAAGTACAAGAATGAAGCTAAGAAATATAACGCGTATGTTGATGACGTAGCAACCACCAAATCTCTGAACGCAGAATTTTGAAAGAACAAGGCAACCGTGATTCTCGTCTGGGAATCATAAAGGGCTTGAATAGAATGCACTGCCATGAAGATAGCAGCAAAGATCATATATGCCATCAAAATGGCAAAGAAAACAACAATGGTAATATAAAACTTTTCTGTTCCTTTTGGTTTATTACCGAAAGCCAAGACAAAGGTGGTAACAATGGATGCCAAATAAAGCCATAAGAAAATAACCGATAACACGTTCCCAGGTGCAAAATTCAAATCCGAAGCACTCAATGAAGTAGTCAAGATTCTGAAAACCAAAAAGTACGAACCAATGGAAAACCACGAAACAACTAAATTGATAAACTGATAGAAGAACTCAATATGTAAGAATATTTTTCTTCCAAATGAATGGGAACTTTTAAATACCTTATAGAAATGAACCAAAGAATAAATAGCCGCGAAGAAGGAACCATTAAGCCAACGTCTTCTTTGTAAAATGAATTCTGCTAAACTTTCTGGCACATCAGTTTCCGCTCTGGCGGACTTACAATAACGTAATAACCAATTACAGTCTTTTTTTGCAACCAATTCGAAACATAAAATACGATCTTCGGCCAAATACATATTGGAGGTGAATATACCTGCTTCTTCTTTTAACATGGCTTGCTTCATTTGAAATTCATCGTCATTGGGATCCAATTCACCACTTCTATGCAAGAACTCACCTTTGAAATACTTTTCCAATGGACCAATACCATTGATATCATTTTGTAAGGCAATAAATCTATATGCCGAAAACGCCCCTGGCAAAACCGAGATAAAACCAAATGCAGATTCGGTAGGTTTGTCCAAAATATTGGAAATTTTATACTCAAAGTTCTGTCCGTAAACAAGTGGATTGGTTATCATTTGTCTCTTTTTCAAAGATGTAGTAATTTCCCCACAAGCACCGGCCACTCTATGATCACGATCAAACTCTTTCCACAATTCATATAAAGACTTTCCCGATGGTTGGGTACCACAATCCAATAAAACCACAATCTTTGGATCTAAAACTTGACCAATGGCTTGGAAACACCAACGATGGGAGTTGATTTTCTTTGCATTCTTTTCTTTTAAACAGAACAACATTTGCACAGGGACCACCTTTTCCGTGGTTAATTTAACCACATTGTCGGTGACTTTAGAAATACCAACTCTGGTGGTATACTCAAACATATGGGCTTGGACTTGTTTGTCATCAACACTACTCTTGGCCAAACCTTCTTGATAAACACCCAAACCGGCCAATAATGCTTGGGCTCTTTCGTTGATCTTGGTACGACCATCACTTACAATACACACAACAATCTTTTTCCAAGAATCCTTACCCCACACGGAAGATCTGGATTTGGATTCCAAATATTTGATGTTTTTGAAAACACCTTTCAATGTTCTGGCCAATAAAATATCATCTTCATTATACATAGTGATAACAATCATCAATTCAGTTTTTCTAGGAATCGGATAATGGATCGGTCTTAATAAATAAGCATCACGGTAAAAATTTGATGGTCCACATGTAACTGCCGTATATCTCATAAACCCAAACTCTCGCGATAAGCCACCAGATTTAACCCCAGGTTTATAATCAGGGAATTTCGATAACAATTCATCAGCCACGGGACAATCCAACACCAAATGCCCGTTCAAACCAGTAATCACTCCTCTTTTCTTGGATCGAACTTCTTCACGTGGAGGTGGTTCCTCAAATGATCCTTCACCATCACCAAAAGATGTGGTTGTCACAGTAGGACCGGCAGTATCTTTTTCATATTGCATCGTTTCATCACTTTCTTCGCTTCCTTCAGGGATGGCTCTTTCTGGCGGAGTATATTCCAATCTACTTTCGTCATCGGCATAACTGAATGTAGCTAATTCCAAATGGTCACCTTCGAATTGGTCGTATTGAATATGTTGATCGTACTCTTGTTCTTCTGTATCTTCTTCATCATACACATGGGGGATGAACGCTTGATTGTAATGTATGTGGCCCTGGGGTTGTGGGGACGACGCTAAAAATGGATCACTAGGTTGCATGTACAGATCGTTACCATGGTAGGTAGTATCTCTCATTTCATAGCTTTCATGGAAGGGATCTTCGACATTTGTTTGGGAAGTATCGAATATCGGACGGTCGTAGTAAGCATCACTGATCGAGGTTCTCGTCTGATTTCGATAGATCGGCTCTGGTTGTTGGAAATTGAGGGAGCTGGACGAGTTATTAGTGTTGTAGTTGTAGGTACCTTGTGTTAAAGGGGTGTGACTACGTTGGTTCTGAAGAAAATCTATTGACAGGTCATCATCGTCAGACTGATCTCGGTGATTCTGAATGCTATTGGGGTTGAGGTAGTGGTCGTTATTGTTTAGGTGATTATAGCTCATTTTCTATGACGAGGCTAACGAATAGGAAAAGTAAGAACAACTAACAAATGTTTTTTTTTTTTAATGAATGAATGAATACAAAAAAAAAATCTTATGCTGCTATGATACACCTTGGTTATTTTATTTATCTTAGTGCCTGTTTGGATTATTATATCATTACATTACGTCTAATACGAAACATGATTTTTTTTTCCATTGTTTACGATTCAGCCCCATTGCACGACTAAGTGATCGAGAGAGAAAAATTCCTAAAAATAAATTTGTTTAGCTAAGCCGACTTTACATTCTTACTACGTCCACGACTTTCTTTACTGCGGTGTTATCTCGCCAGGAGCATAAGGTACATGTGCTATGAAGATCCATTTAATTTTCCACCCCTCCAGGAGAAGGCGGTAGTTTGCTAATAAAAAAAAATTTCATACGTGACTTCTGTGAAGAGAGGGCAAAGAGGCACAGGTTTTACTCGATCTGTGTCACATGGAGTGTGTGTCGTCTGTTTGTGACATGAAACCAATGTCGAACAAAAATAAAACGAACGCAATGCCTCGATTGAGCAAACCAAACCAAACCATTTTTTTTAACCCTCCTACCATTTCTTCTGCCCCTGTAGGAGCTCATCCCGTCGAAGATACAACCAGCATCACCTCCACCACTACCGCCACCATCACAGAAGAAAGAAAAAAAAAATTACCGCGTGAGCGTGTCACTTTTTCTTGTTCTTGTCATTATTCACTCATTCTTTTTTCTTGTGCCTCTGCCTCCCGCGTGTGCTTTTTTTTTTCTTTCAAACTTTCGTTGTTGGCTTTTTTTTCTTGACCCCTGCTTATTCTATTGTTTCACCGATTTGTGTATCTTCTGGATTCACGGATATCGTGTATCAGAGATTCAATAATCCAATCATTATTATGATTTCACAAAACTGTTGTAAAAGAAAAGAGTGTGGCATTTTCCTTTTTCTTCTTCTTTCGTGATAAGCTTTCACTGACATGGTAGTGCGTTGGCTTTGTCACTTTTTGCATCTTCATGCAAGACCATGCAAGCTGATACACGTGAATTTACATGGGGGCGTCATTGTCTTACTTATTGCTAATTACTAATTACTCAATGATAAATGATTTTATGATAGAAATTGAATAAATGTATTTAGTCGCTGCAAATGAATGTATTAGATGCTAATTTCCGACCTAGATTAGAATTATCACCTGCGTAATGTGAGTGATACCGTTTCTTATTACTGTTTGATTACAAGTAACAGCTTCCTTTTAATTTATGAAATCGGGCCACTATATTAGCCAACTTCCTTTCTTTTTAACATGGTTTCGCCATCTGTATCTTTCCATCTATATAAACCACCAATAACCCCGATTTGAACTGGGAGTTTTGTAGATTATCATTTTCTGAGTTTTTTTATTTTTCGCAAATTATGTTGTCATGTGCTTCAATCAAGTACAAACCTTTTTACTTCACCGAGTCTTCAAGGACTTAGACAAAAGTCTCTTTGAAACGGACTTTCCAATGGTTTCGGAAACAGAAACGGGCTCCAAATCAATACCCTATGAATATCGTGTGTTTTCACCCAATGCAGCCATATTGAAAAATCAAATTGCCGTTTACAACACAATTATTGGAAGAATCAAAAAATTACCTGTCACCGAAAAAAACTTTGAAATACTAGTGTATATGTTCGAGTATCGATATTTGCATCTACAAGATTGTGAGCTATCACGTAGAGATGTCATCGATATTATTCAATATGTTGTCGATTCATGCGCACAACCTGTGGATGTTTCCACACTTATCGAAACTTTGAAACCATTGTTAGATCCCTCAGTGACTAGTATACTCGATGATTTTGTTTGGTTTGTTCGGTACTTTCCTTATTTGACCAAATACTCTTTGGGCCACGTTATTGCTATTACATATGGATACGAATGCCTGTGGTATCGTTTCCTCGACGATAAGTTAGCTTCCATCAGAGATTTTGGTCGTCATTCTTGTTACAGATATATACATAGACCGGAAGGTACATTACTAGAAATTCTAGAAGAAATCCAACGATTTTGCGATGAACATCATCAAGGTGAAGAAGAATATTATACAAACTTCATCTTGGATGCAATAACGTCTGCTGAACTTTCAACCGACGTACTACTCAATTACTTACAAGTTTTTGAAGCGGAATACAAAAGAAGATTGAAAGAATGAATATGGAGTAAAGTATGTAGTGTGTATAATGTGTGTTTGTATTTGTATTATATAATAACAATCAATTTGCAAACCCGGCTTGGACGTTTATTGTTTGACAGAAAAATTTTAGCAGCCAAAAAAAGTTGGTCATACCGAGGACTTGCAAGAGACAATAAAAAACTACATAAACAACATATGCACAAAAAGGTAACCCGAAATATACTTGCTTCTTGCCCTTGCTCTTTAATTTCATTGTTTATTAGATGTGTTTAGTGCAATCTCGTGTATTGCCCAACTACACAGGGTTATGAGAAATAGTGTGAACGATGTCGATAATCTAACTACAAAGTTCTTGCATTGTACTTGAATTGAAATTACGTCACACTGAGAACAATCAGATTTATTGTTCGATAGAGACATACATAAAGATGATAATCAAAATAATTACTCTTTTGAACATCTTTTCGGAGTGAAACATTCCCCAAATACTTTATCCCTGCCAAGAATATTGACTAATTATTAGATGGACCGCTAAACCCCGTAAGGGATCAATAGTTCAAACAATACAAACTGTTTTGTTGTCTTTGAGCAAATAATTTTCATACTGAGGGTTCTGCAAATTGTTCATGGCACTTAACCAGTGTTGTTACTATAGATTATTAATTCTCACGTGGGTACTATTTATTTTTTTTCTTCCTTTCTTTTGCCCTCTCAGCATGAAACATTCTCTGTAATGGTACTAAAACAAGTAAGATAATCAATTTGTCTGTAAGTATGAGTGTGGATGATGAGCAATCATCGGAATACACAAGATATTTAATTTTTTTTTAGTGTTGCTAGGAACAGTGAAGAAAGATTTCGCGATCGGGGCAAAAATTGGCGGTCCAAACAAACATGGTAGCCCGGCAAGAAAAAAAAAAAATAAGAATTTCTGTAAGGGCTTGCATAACACCCTCATAGTCTTTCTGTACATTTGTGAAAGTCCACTTGCATGTCAACTTTCTAAGGCTCGTTAATTGATATTTTGAATAGGTTTTTATCTTTCTTTTCGAAAGAGAAAGGCGGGGAGCAAAGGGAAAGGAGGAAACCAGGGAGAAACACAAGGGCAGCAAATCCTCTGGAATTTTAGCAGAGATCTCTTTTTCTGGCAAAATTATTGTGGACCCGACACACAACTTATATTCTTTTGGGGGGTTTTAGGTAAAAAAAATTAATGAAATTTCATGCAGAGAAGCTAATTACAAACCTTTATCGAAAAAGCCCAACCACCTACGGCGGCAAGGAGTCAACAAAAAAAAGGACTGATTATTAATGTAAGTGTTGCCTGGATGGTCCAATCTCTCCGCTCGTCGCCGCCCTGGTTTTAGTCGACAAAATTTTCTTTAATGTAGATCTTTCTTGTTACAAACTTCCGCTTAATATATATTGAGAGAGATGCTATATTTAAACGATTGATATTCCTGTACTTTCTAACCATGATCTGTTCTTTTTTTATAATTATTCAGAATTTAAGAACACGTATCTATGTTGAGAATATTCCATTTCAATAAAAACGACCAACTAAGAAACCATAACAATAGATATCAATACATTCCAGTTTCCAGCAATGAGGAGATTCAGGAATCATTGAAAGAATCCAACTACACAACAATTGGATGGACGGATTGCTCCAAATATTTGAACAATTATGCTATTTTAAGAAATGGAATCATTGAATTGCGATCAATTCTCGAGCCTGAATTTTATGTGTTTGTAAGTGAACATGAACTAGAAAAGGCAGTTTTCCAATATTATCAAGTTGAGATCAAAGATTTCTTGGTTTTTTATTGTTATGATCACGATCTAGAATTTGCTCAGGGGAAATTCCAATGCACCACATCCCGACCAATTTTCCGTAAAATCAAATATCAAAGAGATCCCTATTTCCTCATGGATGATATGAATACTAAAGTGAAAGAAGAGAGAAAATATAGTGATTCATTTTATTATGTTAATTCCAAGGAACAGAAAATACACTTTTCAGCAGCTATACTTTCAGTTGCAAATAAATTGATAACGGTAGATAGAATAACTTCAGTTCCATTGGCTTATTTTGATATATATAAGAAGTTTTCATTGAACGTATACACAAGTGGAGAAGGTTCGTTTTTCAATGAACTTTTTGATAGTAATGATATTTTGTTACCCAAATTTCAGGAACCTGAGTGAAAAGGAAAAAAAACAAGAACCTATATACATAAGTAAATTTAAAAATACATATCCACGTAAGTTTTTTTTTATTGTTTTTCTTTTTGCAAAGAAAGCCAACTAATGTCTTTTCTTTTTGTCTTCTTTGCGTTCTGGTTCTGTAACATTGTAAGGTGTCTTGGTGCCCCAGATAACCCAAAGCAACAACACTTCAAAAACTTTTAAACCCATGAGTTTCAAGTAAAACATTTCAATTACATTTCCAATAACACCTAATAATTCTGCCACGTCAAACACACCACTGAATTTCATATTGATGTACAAGTAGTGAATAGTGGATCTACCAAAATAACTCCAAGCAATAAGATGAACAAGAATGGATTGCAACATTACTTTTGAGAGTCTCTTGTTGCTTTTTTTCTTCAAGTACCAAAAAATTCTAATTCCATATACCAAAGACAATACTTGTGTTGCAATTTCTGACACAGCTTGAACTTGATTGGAAATCGTGACGGCACGTTTGACAAAATCGGAATAATAAGTAGTCAAAATATATCTGTAGTTACGAGTGACCAAGATAGATTTATCAACTATTCCATATGGTACATCGTTGATTGAGATTTCATTCATAGACCAAATGTTTGACAATGTTTCAACTTGAACCAATGCAACCAAAACATTCACTCCAAAAATTAACTTCAACCAAATTCCAGATGGCTTAATAGGTAAATTGAGATAACCTGATCCCAAATACACCGAAGCCACTAAATATTGCAACCACTTGTCAAGTAAAACCGGTTGAACACGACTATAATAATTCAGGACAAAATTGTAAATAGAATCACTCGGGTAAAAGAAATAAAATATCCATAATCCGAAAAACCCAACTCGATACACCAAATTTGTAACCAAGAATGGAAACAATTCATTCAAAATTGGAGGCAATTTGGCAACTCCACCAGCAGTTCGTATGGAAGGATAAATCAATGCCAAAGTGATTACAACGGTACCAAACAAAATCAGCATGTTGACTTGAGTGGATATTTCATTCAAAACGTTTGGTGAAATGGCTTCGTTTGCAACATTAACATCGACATAATAATCCAAAGGATGGGTACCGACACCATCAAAAGAATACATTGGAAGATAAATACAATAAACACCAGGTCTTGGTACCTTATATTCGACCCTGCCATCCTTCTTGATAGTTTTATTGTAGAAATCATCTGGGAATGGGATTGACTTGACAAGGTCTAAATCGAACTTAACTCGTTTAGATTTTGCTCTTGTTTTCACAAATGGTTTCTTTTCGTCAAGGTAAGTATGATTAGCAAAGTTATCGAAGTTTGGTACGTTCTTGAACTTGAAAAGATCGAAATAGCTGGATACAACCAATGGGACTTGCTCTTTTTCAACGTTGTGAAAATCAAGGGTAATCTTGGTGTTGGGCAAGGTTTGATTGATAGAAATACATGCGGCATTGGAATTGTAGGTCAATGTCAAATGACGGTTTGATCTGCCGAACACCAATGACAATTGAAAGATCACAAAGTAAATCAATGGCTGTAAATATTTCATTGCTAGTGGTAGTATGATATTGAACGGACCAAATGATTCTAGAAAAACAAGAAAGTGGTCTATTTTTTTTTGTGTGGTTGGTGCCGCTCAGCGTTACTGGAAATGTTGTGAAGATTAGCATTGTGTAAAAGGACATCAACTCATGCGCGAATTCTTAATCCCCCAAAAAAATTCTTCGCGTCTAATTGGGAACTCACAACCACGTATAATAATCATAATTATAATAAAAT
The DNA here is from genome assembly GCA_030557875.1 of Candida neerlandica. Classification (NCBI taxonomy): domain Eukaryota; kingdom Fungi; phylum Ascomycota; class Pichiomycetes; order Serinales; family Debaryomycetaceae; genus Candida; species Candida neerlandica. The sequence goes on from JANIWD010000112.1 coordinate 44,923, forward strand.
TCTACATTGAAAATTTGTACACATTTCCTAACCAGAACTGTTTCTTTCTTTCATTTTCTCTTTCAGTTCTAAATATTGATAGGTTGCAAAGGAATGGTGGTTTCGGAGTCTTCCACGTCATCGTATTGGTTCTTCAACGCAACGTGTGTCTTTTCGGAGTACCAGATCCACCACA
>JANIWD010000113.1:0-44884 GCA_030557875.1 Candida neerlandica
ACTGAAGAACCTACTGAGGAGCCAACAGAAGAGCCAACTGAGGAATCAACTGCAGCTGAACCAACTGAAGAACCAACTGAGGAATCAACTGCAGCTGAACCAACTGAAGAACCAACTGAGGAATCAACTGCAGCTGAACCAACTGAGGAACCAACTGAAGGATCTACCCAAGAACCAATCACCTCAGAAGAACCAGCAGAGGAACCAACCACTTCTGAAGAATCTGTTGAAGAACCAACTACTTCTGAAGTATCAACGGAAGAATCAACTCAAGAACCAACTGAAGAATCTTCCTCCATCGAGGAGCCAACCACATCTGAAGAATCTACTTTCGCTGAAGAATCCACTGAGGAACCAACCAGTTCTGAAGAGTCTACTTTCGCTGAAGAATCCACTGAGGAACCAACCAGTTCTGAAGAATCTTCTTTCGCTGAACAATCCACTGAGGAACCAACCAGTTCTGAAGAATCTTCTTTCGCTGAAGAATCCACTGAGGAACCAACCAGTTCTGAAGAGTCTACTTTCGCTGAAGAATCCACTGAGGAACCAACCAGTTCTGAAGAATCTTCTTTCGCTGAACAATCCACTGAGGAACCAACCAGTTCTGAAGAATCTTCTTTCGCTGAAGAATCCACTGAGGAACCAACCAGTTCTGAAGAGTCTACTTTCGCTGAAGAATCCACTGAGGAACCAACCAGTTCTGAAGAATCTTCTTTCGCTGAACAATCCACTGAGGAACCAACCACTTCTGAAGAACCAACAGGATCCCAAGAATCAAGTGCTTCAGAGGAATTTTCCGCACAACCAACTGCGGAATCGACTGCTGAATCATCTGAATTGCCAACTGAAGAAACTAGTGAAGTTGCTTCTCAAACAGAGGAACCAACTGTGTCGGAACAACAAACTGAAGAAGTTTCGTCCACTTCAAGTCTTGCCTCAGAGACTCCATCTTACGTGGCTTGTTTATTAAATGGTGCTGAAGTATCTGTTGTGGAATATGAAACTGGTGTTTGTGAATTCACTATCCCTGATGAATACGAAACGTTCTTCACCTTTTTGTCCATCAGCAATTACAACATCGAATACTACTATGCCCGTGTTGCTGGAAACCAATATACCAATAATATTCGTAATTCAGGAAGAACAATCTCCATTCCAGCTAGAATCTTACTTAATTTAATTCTGCAATTACATCAAGTTCATTTGGAAGAAACTCCTTCAAACTCGACCTACAGATTTAGAAAGAGAGATGATATTGATGACTTTATTGCATCAGTCGAGGATACCGACGGTACACCTATCGATGTTTATGTTTCTGCTGTTGCTGCTGATGAAGAATCAACCGTTAGCGAAACTGGTTCAGGTTCAGAATCTGAAACTGACATTGTATCTCAATCCATCTCAGAAACTGGTGAAGAAAGCAGCGTACCAAGTGAATCAAGTAGCGAACCAAGTGAATCAAGTAGCGAAGAAAACAGTCAAGCAAGTACTACGGAAACCAGTGAAGAAACCAGTGAAGCTACTACAAGTGAATCAAGTAGCGAAGAAAGTACTTCTACAGTGAGAGCTACTACTATTATCACAGATTCGTCATGTTCTTCATCGAGTGAAGAGGAAGAAGTAACTTTAGCACCAACACAAGCCACTACTGGTCAATCATCTGGTTCTGTTTCAGAAGAAAGCTATGGAGCAACATTGGCACCAAACCAAGTCACTACCGGTCAACTGACTGTAACAGTATCTGAGGGAGGCACTACAATAATCACCATTACTTCCTGTCACAACGACCTTTGCCATGCTACAACCGTCCCAGCTACTTTGGGACCAGTCACTACAACTATTGGCGACATTGTTACTGTTTACACTACCTACTGCCCACTTTCATCTGTTGAAACTGTTGAAGAAACCAAGACAATCACTGTGGCTGTTTGTAAACACGACAAATGCCACCAAACCACTGTACTTGCAGCCCCAACAACCGTTACTGCTGAGGAAGAAGCAACTACTACAGTGTATGTGTCCTACAAACCAATTCACTCACCAACTGATGAAGTTATTGCATCTACGGTTGTCACTACGGAAGGTGGAGTGTATGTTCCACACCCAACCACCGTTACATCTGGCGCTTCTACTATTACAACAACCGTTTATATCACAGTTGGCAAGCTTCATCCAGAAACCAAATCTGCTTCTTCGCCAGAAACTGTCGGTTCCCCAGAAGTCGTTACTGCTACTGCTGAAGGTGCTGTTAATCCTAATACAGTTGCTGCCGAAGCCTTCTCACCAGAAACTGGAAGCGCCACTGGAGGTTCTACTATTTCTGGAACTGCCGCTACAACTACCACTACCATCACTGGTACATTAACTGCAACTGCTGCTGCATCTGGAGTGAACAATGGAGCTACAACTGAAGGTGGCGCTGGTGCTACAACAGTTGCTGCTGAGGATACAACTGCAGGCACTCCTGGTGTTGCTGGAAGCGAAGGAGATGAAACTGTCACTGTTCGTTCGACTATCGCTGGAAGTGTTGCCACTTCAGTGAGTACTGTTTCCACCGTCACAACTGGTGCTGCATCAGCTGGTCAATCCACTTCCGAAGGAGCCATTGCTTCTGTTTCTTCTTTCACGGGTGGAGCAGCTGGAAGAGGTGTTCCTTCTTTCTTAACTGCCATATTGATTTCATTCCTTTACTTCATTTAAATTTGAATGTTTCTTTCGATATATCACTGCTTTTACAATACCCTCACCAAATTTTTGTTTTCTCTTGTATTGTCATTTCTTGTTTTGATATAGATTATATTATCTATCAAAAGGGTCTTTGTTTTACTTTCGAGTGTTACGTTTTCGACATCTTCTTTTAGATGATTTTTTTTTTTACTACTTTATTAATTTTTAATTCTGTTTCGGTTATATATAATTATAGTTATTCCAGTTTTATTTCGGTCTTTTATTTTCAATATACACCAATTTTATAATTTGCATTGAACTTGATATTATCTGTCGTTTTCGTAACACCTATCACGTGATAGATTATGTATATCCGAGCGCCATCTCTGTGTACTGGTTTTTTTTTTTTTGATTTTTTTTTTTGCTTCTTCCTTAGCTCTAGTTGATGCAACTGAAGTTCTAACTTTGAATAACTACAAAAGATCAACAATACATGGAGAGATAATGATGTTGCGAGTGAGGCATATACCCATAAAGTTCAATCCTCGTATTATTAGGAAGAATTTTTCCTTGTCTTCAAAAGTACAACAGTCGTTAACTAAATTATCTAATGAGAAACAAACAGAAATAAATGAAAAACTCGACAGGATCTTTTCTGATACTAGGTTGTCGTCAAAGAAGAGCAAGAAAGAGAAGAAAACAGAGTTGGAAACTACAAATGAACCTGTTGATGAAACGAACTTTAGTGTCCTCAATGAGAAACGAACGGAAATAAATGAAAAACTCAACAGTTTCTTTCCTGCTAGTGGGTCGTCTTCAAAGAAGAGCAAGGAACAGAAGCAAACAGAGTTGGAAACTACAAATGAACCTGTTGATGAAACGAACTTTAGTGTTCTCAAGAATATTATTAAAAGAAATACTGAACAACCGAAATATGTTGACATGTCTGGAATCATCGATGTTTCTGAATCCAATGAGAACTTGGTAACAATGATCAAGGATTCTTCTGACAAGATCAACATGGATAGATATGAAACTCCCTCAAGAGCATGGAAAAAGATCTTCACCAAATCACAACTTAGGGACCTACGTCAAGTGTTCAAAGCGCTACCCAAGAATGCAAAAGTAACAGGTCTCTCGATGAGTAATGCAATAAGTGTAGGAGACTTAGTTACATTAGGTACAGACAATTTCAGATTGTATTTGGTTGTTGGAACACCTAAAACATTTGGCTCTCGAATTTGTACGGTGCTCAGCGATAGAGGTGAGGTTATCTTTACCGCTTTGCACACCATAGGCTATAGATTTTCTGGTGTTATTCCTGACAGGATCCATCCTTTATTGGAAAAATTTGTCCTTTTAGAGGAAAAGCATTTAGATACAGTTCCCATCGGGGTACCCGATGCAAGCTTTTCTAGATCCAATGCAGCATTTCCCAAGGAGATGCAACAGGGCAATGCACATGACACAACAAAAGTTAGTGAAGCAGAAGAATCCGAATATCAAACCGATAATTTAATTGTTCAACAGGCATCCTCCCAATTGTTAACAAATACAGATGTCCAAACCTTTTTTGTTCCTAAAAATGCCAGGAAACTTTACGCACGGGCGTTGCTTGATATCACTAATCTGTCTTTTGATGCATTTGGTACAATGAGCATGGTTTTGGAGAGAGCACATAGAGATTTGCAGCGCGACGATAATGGTGTATTCAATACACCCAGAACTATCTCAATATTTGAGATTTTATACCATCTAACGAATTCAAGAAGGGTTCCCACACCGGCCTCAAAATTAGGTAAACCCATTTCGAAATGCTTTGATTTTGATAAACAAGAATACTCCGTCCATCATGTATTGTCCTTATTGGCCTCATTGAAGAGACAGAGCAACCTTTGGAAAATAGTATCGAGTAAAGCGCTGTTCACCCCAACCAAAGTAAGAATCATGTGTCTTTCTCAGGTATCAGAAAGAGATAGAATGTTGCAGTATATAACGCTGAACAAAGGATTTAACGAAGCTGCAAGTAATTTTGAGAAAACAATGACTGAACAAGGAGCTGACCCGACGAGCATGCAACTGTTGCATGATTTGATTAGAACCATGAATGACTACATTAACGATAGATTCACGAACGATGATTCGATGACCACAAATATTGTGGCTCTTTTGAGAAAATTTGAAAGTATATCAAAGAGATTAGGAATGAATCATCAAGAAGCATACAAAAATGAATACTCATATGGGAGAGCATATGATATGCTCACCAAATTGAATCAGAATAGAAATTTCAACCCAATTTTATGGTCAAGAGAAACAGACCTTTTAGGCAGGGCCCCGTCCGTCAATACCTCTGTGAAAGAAAAATTCTACAACTACTTGAATGAAGATTTTTTTAATCAAAAGGATCAATTTTCTGTTGCAACTAAAGAGACAAACTTTTATGATGCCGATCCGTTGAAGGAAATAAGAGTAGATATGAGAGATGTCCCTGTATACTGTATTGATGAACCAACAGCCCATGAAATTGATGACGGTATATCTATCGAAGAGGTGAAAGACGACTACGTGGTGTCCATTCACGTTGCAGAACCCACCTCTTATATTAAACCAGATTCGGTCTTGAGTGAAATTGCGTTTGAAAAAACATCAACCACATATTTTCCAGATGAAGCTTTTCCAATGTTACCAAAGATGATCTCGGATCTTGCTGGTTTAGGTATTCCTGACAAGGATGCACGTACGTTTGTGGTTCAATATCGTCTTAAAAAGAAACTTCTTGACAAATTTATTCAGAAGAGACTCGAAAATGAGACATATGAAGCAACACCAGAGATGCTTCAAGAAGTTCAAAATCAAATTGATTCCAAGGGAAAAATCCTTTTTGCAACCGCTAAGAATTTCCGTCAAGGTTTTACATATGATCGAGTAAATGAAGTTCTTTCACAGGCGTCATTGCTCAAACAATTTAAAATGAAAAGGAAAACTAACGATCCTGATTTCAACAATTTAATTAAATTGCAGCATATATCATTGTTACTTTTAGCCGTTAGAGAGTCAAACGACGCTCTTGTCTTTGAACAAAACTCGAAATTATACGTTTCAAAGTCGGAGGAAATAAATAAGGAATCTAGCTTTCAAAAGACAGGTGACTTGTTGGAAATAAAGCTTATGAATTCGGACGATATGATACGTACCAGTGCCAGTCAGGAAATAGGAGCATCTACTAGGTTGGTCACGGAAAATATGATTATTGCCAATTATTTGACTGCCAAGTTTGCCAGTGATAACGGAATCCAGATCCTTTACAGATATCTCGATCCAAACTTCAACAAGGAGCTCCTTCAAGAATATAAATCATTCCCTAAGAACAAAGATTCATTAGCTGCACACCAATTCATGCAATTATTTTCGTTGGTAACAAAAGCAGAGATTTCCGAAACCCCTAAAAGACATTTCCTTATGGGGTTGTCAATGTATTCCACTATCACATCGCCGTTGAGAAGGTACATGGATATGGTAAATCAATGGAAAATACAGGACCATTTCTTAGGAAGAGTGACGATTGAAGATAAAACCCTAAGCGGAATTGTTAGTCATTTGAATGCCCAAGCTGATGTGATACGAACCATTCTGTACAAGGCTTCGTCGTTCTGGCAAGGCTTGTTTTTAAGAACTTACTGGGAACAAGTGAAGGCTGGAAAAGTTACTGATCCAATTGACTTCAAATTACAACTTCTCTCCAGTCCTACAAAAGGAACAACAGTCCATGCCTCTATGCCAGAATTCAAGTTTATCAGAGCCCATATTGAGATTTCTCAAGCCTTATTAGACGATGTCAAGAGTGGGGAATTAGAAGTTGGTGGTAATATTGATTCCAACAAATTACGTTTAAAACAAGTTGATTTCATGGAGAATGAAGTTATATTCGAATATGTCTAAGAAGCGGTTCGTGCACAATGTATATAAAATAAAAAGACAGAAAAATAGATTTGTAAATAGATAAGTACAATAATGATTACAACGTAATAGATATTGTTATACCTGGAAAATGCATAATCTCTACTTTCTATTCATCTTAACTATTACCCTCCTTTGAATAGAGAGGAGTGAATGAATTCCCCAGTGAGGGTAAGAATACCCATTCTGTAACGGATTTTAACTATATATTTATATATAGATTATGCCCATTTTCCTAGTGCTGCCATAATTAAAGCCCCCAAACTGAACAGGAAAAGTGCCAAAAACAATTGCTTTGTGTCTTTGTCTCGAAATTCGTCAGAATATATGAAATCGGATGCCATAAGTTCTGAGACACCACTGTAAATCAAAATACCAGCACAAGCTGCATTGAACACTCCCGTTGTAATCAAACCGGTTGTCGACTCTACCGAATATGTTTTTCTGACCCCCAATCCACCTGCCATTGCCACTGGTGTGGCTATGCTAAAAATTATTCCCAGCAACCAAGGCACATAATTATACTTTTGGGGCCACTCAACACTGGCAAATCTAGTTCCCAATCCCATTCCTTCAAAGAATTGATGGAAGCAAATGGCGATGAATAACGTAAGGAATTCATTCCCTGACATGGCCAAGGACAATCCAACAAACACCGAATGGAAAACCACGCCTGCTTCAAGTATAACACAATTGACCATCTTCTTCTTCATCACAAGATTACGGGTATACACTTCGTCAGCTACTTTAGTATCAGAAGATTCCGTTTTCATTTCAATTTCTAAGTCTTCCTGACTCTTAGTATCCGATTCTTCGGTAGCAGCATAGGCAGAATCTGTTTCGCTACAATTGTAATTAGTAGCATCAGTTTGCAATTTTCTGTGTGCGAGGACATCAATGACAAAAATGGTATATAATGCCATCAACACAATAGCTTGGGACCAAGGATATCCAGTAAAAGTACTACCCAAACATGATTTAGTTAAAGTTGTATTTGAATCTACTAGCAAATGCACAAAGGCAGTAGCGACGATAGCCCCACTACCGAAATATTTAGCAACGAAGAAAAACCCCTTGGGCAATTTGAGTTTTTTGCATCTTACAGCTAACAATGGCAAAAATGCGCCTGCTGCAGAAAGTGCCAATAATATAAATACAGCAGCAATTCTAAGTGAAAAGCGGCTATCAACATCAACACTACCATACTCTAACAAACAAGCATCTTCAACTCGTGGTTTGATTTGTGGAGTCATTATTATTTGTAACTTTTTGTTTGATTTCTATTTTAATTATTTGTCTATTTTTTCTTTTAATGATGGAGCAAGGACACGAAAGATCGTTATCAGATAACTTTAAATGAGATGGAAATCTCCTTCTTTAAATAGTACAAACTGCATCGAGTGACCAGTTACCTAGACAGGAACAAGTGTTGTGTAATATTTGATTGATTGATGGATTGATATAATATTGATGAGTAATTATGATGAATAATAAAAAATATTGCAGCCTGCCGCGAAAAAAAAATATCAGTATGAAAAAAAAAAAGAAAAAGACAACGAAAATTGGCCAATCTTGAGCGTAATTTACCTCACCATGCGTAATCTAAATAATCATAATTTGAAGCTGTGAAATGGACTCCAAGATGTTACCAGTATTATTCTATTCAACTTTTTAACTCTCGAGAAGAATGATACTAGTAAGGCATAATAGGTATCTAGAATACTTCGAAATATATCCTTGGGGGAAAGTAGAACAGTAATACCTTAGGACGGTCGTGTGTTTATTGCTTTATTATATTAAAATTATCCGTCATAAAATAGAGATGGTATTCAAGGCGAGATACAACCAACCAATGAAGAAAGAGTCAATATTAATTGGCTGATTCTTTTTCGTAGTTTGAAATAATTATTTTATCACATATATATCTATGTATATTTTACCGAGTGAGAATTTTCTATGTAACGTAGTATAATACTTATTCCCTTCATTTTTGTGTCCCTTGATTAGCCAAAAACAATTATAGATGGAATAATAAATGTAAATAAAATAATCAATCTGATTTTTCATTACCAAAAAAAAAATATCAGATTGAAATGAATACTCCTTGCATTTTCTTCTTTTTGTAAATCTCCGTGTCTCCTATAAGCAAGTCCAAATTACTCCAGTGAATTAAAATAACATAGCCAGCAAGCCCATGTTCCATAAAAATCAATTACCACTCAAGCCCAGTATCCAACAATAGCCATTGCTAAGGAGCCCGATCCTAATACAAGAATACCAAATACCAAAGCCCGCTTTTCTTTTTTTTGAAATTGGGAAGAGTAGATAAAGTCATATCCCATTAACTCGGCAACACTATTGTAAATCAAGATACCAGCACAGGCAGCGTCAAATACACCTGATGTTATCAATCCTTTTCTTGATCCAATTGCTAAGGAACTTCTAACCCCCAAACCAATTCCTGCAGCTAATGGTGTAGATAAACTGAATATCAGTGCCATGAGCCATGGAACGTAGGAATAAGGTCTTGGCCAAGTAACATCAGCAAATCTCGTACCTAATCCCATACCTTCGAATAATTGGTGGAAACAAAGAGCGATATATAATGTGACAAACTCGTTCTCGGAAATTGCCAATGACAAGCCAACAAACACAGAATGTAAAACAACACCACACTCCAAAATTACACAGTTCAACATTCTTTCCTTCGAAATTTCACACTCGGAATCAACGTCCGAGCTCTCAAACTCATTTATATCAGCATCTAAAGATTTGGGTTTTCCTGTTACGTCCAAACTTGTAGGCATATCACAACAACCAACAACTTGAACATCTCCCCTAGAGTTAGCTTTATCTAACTGGGATCTATCGTAAATCGACTTGTGAGCCAATGCATCAAATGCAAAAACAGAAAATAAACTTATCAAGGCAATACCTTCTGCCCATGGGTAATCTTCAAAAACTCCTCCAATGCAGGGATCTGTCAAAGTTTCCAGAGCATCTGCTAGTAAATGAATAAATCCAGTAGAAAGAATAACACCACTTCCAAAATATCGAGTAAGAAAGAAGATCCATTCTGGTAATTGTATTCTTGTAATTCGCTTGGAAACTATTGGGAAAAATGAACCGAATGCTGATACAACCAAAAGAACAAAAACTGCTGAAATTCTGAGTCCTAGATTATTAGGATTGCCACTGTGAGCTTCATAACAGGCATCGTTTTCGTCTCTTGAAAAAATATCTTTAAGCATCTTTGATGTGATATAGATTCTTTTTACTTGTAACGCAGGGAGAATAGGATATTGCTCCTCTTTTATGTATTCATCACATAACTTTTAAAGTTGCAAAATTTGAAAGGGAATGAAGTTTTCACATCAGGAGCTTAACTGATCGACATCAAGAAATAGAAAATAGTTAATAATTTCATACGGTATACTGCGTATTGTGTGCGGCGTACTAAATGCTGCATGCGTAATGAATTTCTTGTGTTAAAACTTCTCGTACATGTCAGCTTGTAAATACAGAAAAGGGGTACTTGTTTTAGGTATGAAAACATAATTTAGCTTGATGAGATTGAACGTAATATATGAAAAGATAGTACTAACGTATATGAAACTTACTGGGAATATAGGAGCCTAAAAATGAAGAGATGAGTATCACTAGAATTAGTATATAAATGTCTTTGGCTAAACAGTATTAGTTGTATTGCACAACTATAGTAGTGTCAAAGTTCAATATGTAGTTGGCTCTGTGTAATGTAGTCTTGGCACTATCTAAACGATCAGGCACACCGGAATATGATATATTTTTTGGATAAGGGGGAGGTGGGTGGAAATGGATTGGAGGGAAGGATATGCCGCACGGGGGAAATTACAATTCGGCCTCCAAAGAGAACTATCGACGACAAGACAGGATAAGTGTCAACGAAAATAATATCCACTACTTAAAAATAAAAAACTAATAACTAGCCACTTGATTGGTATAGCCAACACATACCACACCAATGAGATAGACCTATACACCTAAGTTACGTTCTAAATCTAGAATATTGAGCATTATTAATATATGCAGGAATTTTATTTGCGCAGTATTCATTTTCTGACCAAGAATAAAGTCTTGGCAACGGAAGAGTGGTATGAGGATATGCTAACATAAGGAGTGGTCTGATAAATGAATTACTTGTAGTAAGTCCGCACGATGGCTAACCCAATGAGCTAGTATTCTCATTCTAGAAGAGGTCCAAATGCTTTATAGCTTATTGTATTGTTTACAGTGTATAATCTATCTGTCTACAAAGCGATCAATTGTTTACCGTTTTGCATCCGTATCTCCAATACCCAAGTATAAAAATCAACAAATCTATATTACACCAAAAGCACCACTCAAGCCCAGTATCCAATAATCGCCATTGCTAACGCACCCAATCCTAATACAACGATACCAGACACCAAAGTCCGCATATCTTTTTTCTGAAATTGGGAAGAATAGATAAAGTCATATCCCATTAACTCAGCAATACTATTGTAAATCAAGATACCACCACAAGCGGCATCAAATATACCCGAAGTTATCAATCCTTTTCTTGATCCAATCGAGAAAGTATTTCTAACCCCCAATCCAATTCCTGTTGCTAATGGTGTAGATAAACTGAAAATAAATGCCAGGAGCCATGGAACGTAGGAATAATTCTTTGGCCAAACAACTTCAGCAAATCTCGTACCTAATCCCAAACCTTCGAATAATTGGTGGAAACAAAGAGCGATATATAATGTGACAAATTCGTTCTCAGTAATTGCCAATGACAATCCAATAAAAATTGAATGGAAAACAATACCACACTCCAAAATTATACAGTTCAACATTCTTTCCTTTGAAATTTCAACCACTGAATCAATGTCCGAGCTTTCAACCTCGTTTACATCAGAATCTAACGACTTACGGTTTCCTGTTGAGATCAAATTTGTAGGCATATCACAACAACCGATAAATTGAACATTTCCCCTGGAGTTAGCTTTATCTAACTGGGATCTATCATAGATCGACTTGTGAGCCAATGCATCAAACGCAAAAACAGAAAATAGACTGATCAAGGCAATACCTTCTGCCCATGGATAATCTTCAAAAACCCCTCCAAGACAAGGATCTGTCAAAGTGTCCAGAGCGTCAGCTAGTAAATGGATGAACCCCGTGGCAAGAATAACCCCACTACCAAAATATCTACAGATGAAAAATACCCATCCTGGTAATTTGATCCATGTAAAGCGATGCGAAACTAGGGGAAAAAAGGAACCAATCGCAGACACTATAAATATAACAAATACCGATGAAATTCTAACACCGAAATCGCCAAGCTCGTTATCGTGAGCTTCGTAACAAGCATCGTTTTCGTCTCTTGTAATAATACTCCTTAACATCTTTTCTGTGGTCTGCTTTTTTTGCCTCCTCGTAGCTCCGAGGGACATGAAATCTTTCTTTATTTATGTATTCATCCCATAACCATTATTGTTGCAAAACTTTGAAATGAATTGAAAAAAAAAAAAAATTTCACATCACCCAAAACTTAACCCATCGGCATCACCAAAAAGACAATGGGATGAGAAATCATATCATGGGTAATAGCTTAATGGATATGGTTACCACAGGGGTTGATAATAACTACTGAAGATTAATTAACACGGAAGTTACAGGGATGAAAAATTTTTTCAAGCTCCAGATAAGTGGTAGTTAAAACACTGCTAATTAAATTAATCGTGTAACACAAAACATTTGGCGTGCATCTTGGAGAATTTTTTTTTTTTTTTTTTTAGTTCTGTCAACTGAATTTGTCGTGTACCCTATCAATGACTGATTTGAAGGAAATCAAAACTTTAATTAGCCAACTAGTAATCAACAATATATCTTCAATAATGGACAACCAGGTAGAGTTTCCGTCGCATTTGCTTCAAAACTCGTTTATTTCTACATTAGATCATCTACCATGTGATATAGTTCGGTCTCTTTGGCTTATACAGTCATGTAACCTCAAGATCGAAAATTCAAAACAAGAGATTAATGATATACTATCCCAATATGATAAATCAACAACAATCACATCAGAGTCCTTGGTCCGAATATATGAATTGAAAAAAATCATAAAACATTTGTCAAATGAATCGATTCAGGAAGCAAGAGCTATGAACAACCAATTGGTTACGCATAAATTGAATTTACTACTGGAAATGAGCCAACTTAACAAGATTGAAGTATTTAAAAATAATAAGGAGCAGATGGATGAATCACATAAGAAGGAATTAAGGGAACAATTGATGAAACATTATCTGGAAAACCCGTTGGCTTCACAGGTTGAAGCAGTGGAAGAACAAAAGAAAGAAAACGAAACAAAAAAGCTTCCTGAAAAGAAAACAACTCCATTAAAGATGATTCTAAAAATACCTAAACAAGATAGAATTGTAAAACCAGCGGATAAGAAAATTGTCAAGAAAATTGAAAAGGAACCAAAAGTTGTCAGCAAGAAAGAAGTTAACAGGGCTACCACACCGAAGACCAAGATAAAGATAAAACTTGATGAAACAGAGACAGAACCAGAGGAAGAAGAACAAGACGATGAAGATAATACATTGTATTGTTTCTGCCACCAGCCATCTTTCGGTAATATGATATCATGTGATAACGAGGATTCATGTCCTAATGGAGAATGGTTTCATTATAAATGTGTTGGGTTGCTAAATCGAGTGGCAGCATTGCAATACACTACAGGTAAAATGAAATGGTATTGTTCAGAAGACTGTAAGGCAATTGGAGAGTTAAAATCCCTACAAGATCAGGAAAAGAAAAGAAAGAAACGAAGAAGAAAATGGTAAATCGTGGATTCGTAGTAGTTATGATTGTCTGGGGGAACGACTGATGAGATATTTCGCGTCCAGACAATAGAAAATTATATATGTCCTCGAATATATGATGAGTTGAAAATACTCAATTTTTTTTTTCACAACCTCTATAACCAAGAATGTGTGGGATCTTGTTGAAAATATCAAAGTCACCGACACTCACACCGACACAAGTACCTTCCTGTATACCAAGACCCTTGAGAGAAGTGGATCAGAAGTATCAACAATGGGATACTTTAGATCCTGAAACGATACAAGAATTCCTTAATAATGGATCAAAATTAACCCCATTGACAAAACAACAATTAGACAAACTAGACAGCCTTCCACTTCTAAGAGAATTGAACAATCAACTCCTGAAAATCAAAAACAACGTAAAAGTGGACCCAACAATCAAACAGCAACAAGTTGAGGAAGTTCGAAATCAAATCGATGCCATTTCAAAAGAAGATGAGATCATCATGGAGAAAGATGATATGAATCAACAGATTTACAAAATATCCAATAGAGGTCCCAATTATTTGAACTATACCCAGTTTAATCATAGTGGGTTCACATTTCAAACCTTCCTGGCCATATTATCCTTAAGACAACCATTCACCAAACAACCTATCATAAAAGATCAATTCATTTTGCAATTTAATGGTGAATTATACAATGAAGAATGTTTAAATCAAAACGATACACAATTTATAATTGATAAATTACATGAAAATTTACAAGGAGATAACCGGAAGACTGCTATTTTAGAGACGTTGAAATATTTAGACGGTGAGTTTGCTATCATCCTTGTGGATTTGATTGATAATAAAGTATATTTTGGTCGTGATTCAGTCGGGAAAAGATCATTGTGTTATGAATTAACTGATGGAGAGCTTACTATAAGTTCAGTTGCGACGATTGGATTTATTGATTGTAAGAATGAGATGTATGAATTCGACTTGACAACACATGGGATTACCAATTATGTTTTGCATGATCTACCGAAATACATACCCAATGATTACACTGAAAAGGAATTGGTTGTTGAGTTGTACAATAATCTAAAGCAATCTGTATCCAAGCGTCAAGATTCAATCCACCCTTTAGATGAAAAACAAAGCAAGAGTAAATTGGCCATTTTATTTAGTGGCGGGTTAGATTGTACGATTATAGCCGCTTTGATTTGTCAGTTATTACTGGAAAACAAATCCCCTGCAATTTCTATTGACTTGTTAACTGTGGGGTTTGATAACCCAAGAACGAATCAAAAAAGCATTGCCAGCCCAGATCGTCAACTAGCTCTAAAATCTTGGTTTCATTTATGTCAACAATTTCCCAAAGTGAATCTACAATTAATTGAAATCAATGTTGATTACAGATCATGGTATATGCATAAACAAAGAGTCAGAGACTTAATGCATCCATACAATACAGAAATGGATCTTTCAATTGCCATTGCATTTTATTTTGCATCAAGTCGATTACCTGAATTAACCACGAGGGTTACATTAACTGACAAGAGTGTTTCCTGGGAGGAATTCCAAGCCGATCCCTCGAAGTATACCAACAGACTTGAGAGCTATGAATCAGACGCAAAAGTGTTGTTTAGTGGATTGGGCGCAGACGAATTATTTGCAGGATACTCTCGTCATGAAGCAATATTTAATTCCAACAAAGACAACAACAACAAGAGCAAGGAAAGTGATGACATTCTTTATCAAGAATTACAAGAATCGTTGAATTATGATATTTCCATTATCCACCAACGTAATCTAAGCAGAGACGATCGAGTTGTCAGTTGTTGGGGAAAAGAAATGCGATACCCTTACTTGGACGAAAACTTTATTACATGGGTGATCAACACTGTTCCGGCACAACTAAAGTTTAAATATGATTACATTCCAAACAAAAAGAAGAACAAAATGATCTTCACATGCGTTAGAAAATACATCCTTAGACAATTGGCCGAGTATTTGAACATGGGGTATGTTTCTCAAGAATTGAAGCGCGCCATCCAATTTGGTGCAAAATCTGCTAAATTGAATATAGGAGATAGCAAAGTGAAAGGAACTGATAGCTTATAGATGTATTGGTGTGTGGCTCATAGAAAAATTTCCGCATTTGGAAAATTGCTTAGATCGGTAAGAGAAAAAAAAATTGTTTTTATTTTTTCCCCAACTTTGATTAACTTCATCTTGTGATAAGTATTACTGAAAGGGGGCTAATTGGTTATTAACAAATCAATATATATATAGACGTTAGATCGAAGCATAAACATTGCCCATTTTTCTTTTTTCCAAGAATACGAATCAATATCAGTTTTATTCATTTTATTTTTTGCTTTGTTTTGTTTTGTCCAGCCTATATAATTTTGCAACCATGAGTTCGAGCCGTTCTGGATCTTCAAGTCTTGTTCTAAATGATTACCTTGCAGCTTTAGTATTAATATTTGTGGGATTGTTAGTTGTGGTGAAGAAATTAGATACCATTATCATAGAGTTACAAACATTAAACAATAGTCGTCAGGTATTGACACCATGAGTTAGAGAACAGATAAATAAATCTTATAAATAAATTAACAGCTAAATAAATAAATAAATATATAAATAATAAATAAATAAATCAAGGTATAGACACTTTCTATTAAACTAACTTGTCAACCCATCTTGGTTCAATAACCAAAACCCTACACCGAGCCAACAAGTTTTCCGGTTTATCAATAATCAAATCTTCGTCACCATTACCTTCGACAACCTTATAAACTTCACCAAGTACCCAACATTTTCTTCCTTTTTTTTCCAACACCGTACATTTCACCATCATAAATTGATCAGCCAATGCAGGTTGTTTATAATCAATATTTAAATTTGCCGTCACCCCTTTTCTACTTTCAAAATTCAAAAATGCTAACCTGCAAGTAAGTTCATCTCCCAAAGTGGCCGTAATACCACCATGAAGTACACCTAAATGAGATGTCAATCCATGTCCTAAATGGAAAAAAGTGATCGAATAATTATCCCCTTCATATGATTCCAGAATATCTTCAAATTTTTCCAAAAATTTATCATCAATGAAATACATAGTTGGAGATCTATAATTGATCATATTATCACCAGTTAAAGTCTTCCCAGTGAAATTAGGTGCCAATTTTTCACTAATGTTGAGTTTTTGGGTATGCGTCTTGGTGAATTCGACATATTGGTTCTGGATGTTAACGTATTTGGGGTTTGAATGCAATCTTGACTCAAAAGTAAATGCTGGGGAGTTAACTAATGTAGGTGGGGCAGATATCATGATAATGTGATTTGCAGAAATAAAACAAAGGGGAACAAAAAGTGAAAAGCGAAAAAACAAAAAAAAACTAAAACCCAAAAAATAAAAAAACAATAGAGACTAAGAAAAAGTTTGATGTTGTAAAAAAAACAAAGAGAATATAAACTCCGTTTTATATCTTATCTCTCAGGCTATCTGAAGCTGCGGATGGGACGATAAGTTTTTACCTTGTTCCCGGAATCTTAAAGACGAGGAACAAAATTATTGTAGATTGTATATCATCACTGAAACTATTACAAACAGAAATTGTGTGGTACAAACAATACGAGACGCAGGATTTTATGCATTAAATGTATGGGGGAAAAGTTTTAACCCATGGCGCCATATTTCCAAATTCCTGCGACTTAAATCTGGCATATCAAGTTCATCCGGTGCGCCCTCTCACCTGCCCCGCCCAGTCCATTATTTATCCCCGGATAATCGCGCGTGCGGGTGAGATTCCTATCAACCGAATACAAACAAGACTCATATAATACAAAGAGATAATAATTTATCAATAATTACCATGAAAAGAATATAAATATAAGAAAAAAAAAAAGGATAATCTAAAAATCAAATTATGTACTTAAATATATATATAAAAAAAAATTAAAACGACAAAAATCAACTTGTCCAACATATGGAATTACGCTCTTTTCTCTTTTTCTATCTCACTTCATATGCATAGTAGAATGTGTGGATATATGTAGTTGCTTTCTTTTATTTTTTTTTGCTTCTTAAATTAATTTTATTTCATATATGTGTGTCACTCCATATTAAGGTGTTGTTGCTTTGATCTTCTCTCTCTCTCTCTACGCAAAGGTCACCAATATTTTCAAGACTTTGCTGACAATCTCTGTCCATCTCTGTACACGAAAACACCATTTACCAGTCTATTCATTACCAAAACCTAGCGTTTCTTCAATAGCAAACGTTAGTTTCAGTTTCAAAGTTTCATAATCGGTATATGGTGGCAAATCAACTCTATTGAAACATGTATGTGATTTAGGCAATTGGTTAGATTCACCTGCCTTTTCGATGGTGAATCTCCTTGGACCATCACTACCTTGCAAATCTTTGAACCCATTAACCGGTATACGTGAGGTACCAGTTGTGAATTGCAACAATCTTGCTTTTTGTTCGGAATCCCATTCACCGATACATTTCCAGAACCATTGGACAACTTGATCGCTCTCTTGGTATCCACGATAATCGGTGTGTTTTTTCCAATCTTCACAATCGATATCAGCCAAACCACCAATCAACAATTCCAATTCACGTTCATCGAAAACATTCACCAACTCTTGTGGGATCAATTCGTTGAAACCATCAATAAATGCCTTAAATTGTTCTTCCACACGTTTACTGATTCTCCATTCTGTTATCAATTCAACATATTCGTGTTTGTTTTCCTCGGTAACTTCAATATCTCTACCACCTGGTTTCAAATCAACTTCCACAATTTCACCGAATGATTCTTCTTCAGCACTAAATGTCAACTCTAATATATCGGTAATGTCATTGTCTAATATCCATTTCAAAGATCTATAAAATTCAGCGTCAACCCCTTCCATATCTTGCAAAACAACCTTCTTATGCAACATCATCTTATACAATGCACCAACAAAGAATGCATCCAAGAAACGTCTGTGGAAAACACCCAAACCAACGACACGACCAATGAATTTGAAATAATTCAAATGCTCAGGATTAATACCTGAGTTTGGATTGATTTGTAAGGTATAGTTATCGTGGGAAGAGTATTCGAACAAACAATAGAATGGATTGAACATATCATGTGACAACAAGAAGAAGAACTCACGGGAAACACCACCATAATCCAAACCTTCTTCACCATCGAACTTGATCATTAACCTCTTCTTCAAATCTTCTGGTGTTTGTCTCATAATTTCTTGGTAGGAATCTTCGAATATATGGTCTCTTCTGACCTTGATATGACATTGACCTGGCAAAATTCTCAATGCAGGTTGTGAACGGAAATAAATAACCTTTCTTCTGAAATCACGCTTGTATTGTGGAACGTTTTGATCCAATGAAGAAGGCAACCTAGGATCATCCCAAGTAGTAGTCTTGGTATTGTGGTCAACGAAATAGACACGAGCAGTGTTGGTCAATCTCATTTCCCAACCAGAAGGCAATGGTCCCAACTGACTGACGGGTTGTTGTTGGATAGTTGTGTTTTGGCCAAAAGTTCTTATGTATTGTTGTCGTCTTGGATCAACCCAAGTGGTTGTTCTAGTATTGTGATCAACGAAATATGGTCTACCTTCGGTGGTGAATCTTTGTTCCCAACCGGAAGGCAATTCACCCAATCCACTTGTAGTAGCGCCAGATGCAGCCATGGAAACTGCTGCGGCTGGATTGACTGGGGCATTGGCACCAGTGGCGTTAACAGTAACATTACCACTTGTGACCGAGTTTCCTGTTGGAGTAGTTGGCATTGGTGAATTAGGACCTTCACCTGGCAATGTTCTGCCACGATGTTGTCTTCTTTCTGCTTCGGTTTCGGTTTGTCGCTGTTGACCCCTTTCACTTTCCGATTGTTCTAATGTTGGACGTTGCCAAGTTGTAGTTCTTGAGTTGTGATCAACATAGTAGGTTCTGCCGAAATTATCGGTTCTACGTTCCCAACCTGGCGGTAATCTACCAAATTGATCTTCAAATGAGGAATATTGTCTGTGAGTAGCTGACCCACCAGTAGCGTTAGTGGCAACACCTTGTTGCGATTGACTAGCACCTTGAGAAGCACCATTAGATGAACCAAATGCACCTGCGTTGGCATTTGGTGCAGAGGCATCGGCGGAAGATGCGGCAATAGTAGATCCATTGCTTGCATTGTTGTTGGACGATGTTCCGGCACCGGCATTGGAAGAACTAGTGTTGCCGTTAGAAGAATTTCTGTTATGAGATATAACGACGATGATTTTACCGGAAACAGCCAAATTTTCGTTTGATTTCTTCAAATCTCTAGTAATGGTTTCTTCTGAGTTGTTCAAGGACAAATCGATTACATCACCAACTCGGACGTTGATTACACCAAGGAAACCTTGATCCTTCTTTTTGAACTTCTTTTGATCGAATACCTGAATAACCAATATGGAATCTTCCATTGCTTGGAAATTGAATGTTTCATTCCAATAGGGGTTCAACGTTTTTTTGGCGGTGACGGTGGTTTTTGTTTGAGATCCATCAACGGTAATGACAGCAAATGGATCTGGTTGACGAAATACATCTCTTTTGTATAATGACTCAGCAGCCACTACCTTGACGTTAATAGTAGTACTCCCTGAAGACGATGAAGTTGGAGCCATGCTGTATCAAGGATATATTTCTTGTTCTATCTGGAAGACACGAAGGTTGGATAACAAAAATGTATGGAAAAAAAAAACAGGGAGAACAAAAAAAAAAAAAAATAAAATAGAAATATGTACCAAAAAAAAAAAGCGGATTAGAAATCTTTGTGCCTTTTGGAAGGTATTTGTTGTCCAAGTTTTTTTAATGAGCTTGAATATGTGATGCGATGAAATGAACTCTGTTGTTGTATGAAACGAACACCAACTTTAGGATACTAGGGGAGGTCTTGTTTTTTATCTTTACAAATAGTAGTAACGGAATGTGCAATATGAAGAAACAACAGGAGGGAAAAGGAAATTTAACCAAAGAAAAAAAAAAAAAAAGAAAGCAAGCGGTTCAATCGTTGGTTTTGCTGTGTTGTGTGATGCAATTTCATTCTCTCACTAGGACAAGGCACAAAAAAAAAATTCCACTGCCACTGTTCCGTCGAGTTGCGCCGACATTCCCTCTAACCATCTGGTTTGTCGACTCTGATCATTTTCCTACCTTTTGGCATTCCTTTCATTTGTAAGAGATTGTCATCATATATTTGCTAATATTAGAACTACCGGCATATCAGGTCTGACTATGCCAATCATCTTACTACGCCTATAGATCTTAGATTGCTACGAAAAAAAAATGACAATATCGTTTCCGAATTCGGTTTCTGCACGACATATTCATTATAAGCCCACTACTCCAAACCAACCAACCACAACCAACCAGTCCATTAATTTAAGCTCCACATTACGAAAGATTAATAAGCAAACCGTATGATCTTGCTCCTTTTTTTTTGGAGGTGGCATCGCTTCCAGGTCTGTTCATCTGTTTCTTTTTTTTTTACTATTTCTACCACATAGCTCCTAACCTCAATGGTTAGCAGTTTTCTCACTCGTTAGCCTGGGATTCTTGAATTACTTACATATCCGACACATTTCATCTTTGCGCGCAATCTACTTCCGGCTCTTTTTTTTTATTATTATTATTGTATGATTACATATTCGTGACTAATGGTTACAGCAATACAGTATATATTTCTAATCAAATTACTTAAACAGACAATAAATTATTATTCGCACTCGCGAGAGTTTCATTGAAAGTAGGCACTAGTTTGTGGAATTGATGTGGGGTATCACTTCCAATTTCTGTAGCATTGGTGGACAAGGAATCACTGGAATGGTTCATCTGGGTTCTGTTTGAAGAATCGCTGGAGAATGACGAATACCTAGCATTCTTGACTGTTGTAGTAAAAGTAAATTCATCATCACTTTCAAAAGCGTTATTCATCTTGTTTGGACTATTAACCAAAGTATCATTCGAATGGTTGTGAATGGAAATAACACTACTGCTGCCAATTGAATTGGATGGACTGTGGGTTGGTTTGGTTGGTCTCGTGATCGCAGTTGGTCTTCTGGAAATAGTCAATGGTTTTTCTAGACTATCAGTTGAACCATTGTTGACATCTCCTATTAAAGTATCATTGGAAGTACCTGAATTGTTACCAATCTCGGTTTGAATCAACAATTGAATATCTTCTTCTGTGTAGTAAAGTTTGTTTGTGTTGATGTTGACATTGAAGGTCTCGGATATCTTGTTGTGGACACCCAAGAATGAGGAACCGTCAATTGTCATTATCTTTGTATCATCTTCATCCTCACATTTAACCGAGCACATAGTAACAATGTTTGAATTTGATGCAGGTAAGATTGTACCACATTGTCTTTGGTTCAATTTGGTCTCTAGAGCATTTGATTTACCATTGAATTTAATACTGTCAAACCCATCTTTCAATCCACAAGATACCGACCCCTTGTTTGACAAATCGTCAAAAGACAAATCTGAATTTAAGTCCCAATGAATAATATTACCATCTTTTCCACCAGTGTATAAGTCATTATCACTCCATTCAATACTGGATACGTTATAATTTTGATGACCGTCAAGTTCAGCAATATGTGACTCTTGTTTTCTGATATCCCACAATCGTACTATTCCGTCACCATGACCAGCGGCTAAAATATTAGTATTTGACGGATTCCATTTTATTAGATCGGCTGATAATTTTTTATAGGACAGAGTATTACCTGAGTGATCTGGAATGTTGAATTTGCAATCTCTTAAATCAAACAATGAGACACCAAATCTGCCACAGATTGCAACCGTACTCGAATTTGAAGTTTCCAGTATGTCAAAATTTTTAATACCAGCAACTTTGGTTATTGTAATAGGAGATGGTCGGGTTTGTAGTTCGCTATTTTTGATATCCCAGAAAAAAATATAATCATTGTATATGGATAACAAATTCTGATAGTCGTTCAAAAAATCCAAGTGCTGAATTGGTGAAGCAGCAGATATGTCATCACTAGCACCTTGATCCTTCAAATGCTTTCTATGGTTAAATCTTTTGCAAATTTCAGCAACATTGCCTGCTTCGTCATCATCATCGCCATAATCTTGACCGTTATCACCGTTAAACACATCACGAGTAGCCAATTTGGGCGTAGATACCAAATGTGCATATCCCTTGTTGTTACCAGTTATCAAATATCGCGTATTGTTAATCCACTTCATGGTATGAATATTTGGCAAGGTGATTGTATGGTGGTGAATTAAATGATTATTGAATAGGTTCAATTCGTAGATGTATAGATTTGAATCCGCTCTAGCTGAAGAAACGGCCATAATAGGATTAGCACCATGGTTGGAATTGATGCACAAAGAAGTCAAGTTCATACTTTGGTCCGGTATTTTCCAATAATTTGATTTGATATTAGTACGGTTCAATGAACATGATTGATTTAAAATTGCCGTGTCTTTTGGATTGTAATTGTTTAACAACCATGACGAATTGGAATTCAGATAGAAAGTGGAGTTGGAATCTGCCAAGGATAAACTCTCAACACTGG
This sequence comes from Candida neerlandica, assembly GCA_030557875.1. NCBI lineage: Eukaryota > Fungi > Ascomycota > Pichiomycetes > Serinales > Debaryomycetaceae > Candida > Candida neerlandica. The sequence goes on from JANIWD010000113.1 coordinate 23,069, forward strand.
AAATTGGAGATAAACTGGGACTGAATCGCTTGATCGCATTCTGTCTGAACAAAAATGTAGGTTCGTAGTATTCTGGCATTGGGCTTTATCTTTTTTTCGTTTGTTTGCTTACTTGCGTGCTTGGGAATAGGGAGGAAAGTTGTGAAAGTCGATTCTATTACGGAATTTAAATATCAGGGATAATTATGTTTCTATTTATAAGATTGAACAGTTATGTGGAGTTTCTTAAAATTATATGTTATATAACAATTGGTTGTAAGGGTATAACTAATGGAATGTTATATTGAAACAATATATATTGGAAGGAAAATGTTAGAAAAAAATTATTAGGGGAAGATCCACAATTGATATATAGGAATGGGAACAGGATATAAAGTAGTTAGGACTTGTAGAAGGCTAAACTAGATTTTTTTCTTTAAAAAAAAATAGCTCTTTGCAATCGACGAAACCATGTAGCGTTATATTTATACCGAATCAGCCCCATCGTGGTGTATTGGAGGTACGATTAATCTAGAAATGCTGGTTGATGATTCCAAATTCAGATCTTGTACTGCTAAATAATTTTTTTTTTTTCTTCTGTTGTGTCTCCTGCACTTTCGCCAATAAATCAATTTAATATTTTAATTGTGTGCGTCTTGTCTGGTTGTCAATTTGTCATTTTGCAAGCAAAGTTACATTTTGTGCGTCAGTCTAATTGTTATTAATGCCTGTACCCCCCTTTGGCACTCTTTATAACTAACAATCCCAACTTAATAAGTTAGCCTTCTAGTTTAAATTATGAACATTAATTTTAGTCCATGCTGGACTATAAAGAGCTGGCCCAACCAACCCATATTGGGAAACAATCTTAACTTTTTTGGCGCGTTGACACTTCTGATTCCAAGGTGCACGTCATCAGAAGGCACACTAATGCCATTGAAATCACTCGATATTAATTGAATGTTGTGCTGGTATGAGGTAAGAAGAGATACAAAGAAAAAAGCAAAATCATTCATTAAATTTCCCTTTATCCATCCATGACGATGTGATTGGTGATGATGCATGGGGAATTACATTTTTCTTTTTCGGAGCCAATCTACAAGCAAACTTACAATTTAAACTCAGCTGAATAGAGTTACACTTTCTCGTTGTCAAACCGCGGCTTTGCTTGGCGACTTGTGTTCTACGCGTCTGTACTCCTTTCAATATCTTTAGTCAAATGTCCATTAGTAGCCCCAATATTTGATGTAGAGCTGTTTGGTCTGGAGTCGCCCGGATCAAGTGTTTTGTGAAGGAATGTTCCCACCTATATCCCCTCACTCCCTCACTCCCGCCTGAAAGCGAGGATTATAGATAGAAAAAAGGAAAAATTATTGCAACCAATTAGTATTGCAACAACAACTCACTACAACCTGAAATTGGAGAAGGATCATTACCAAAATCAAAGCCAGGTAACGAATTCGTGACTTGTTTCTTCTGCTGATAGGCTTGTTTCTACAACGTTCTTTTTGCTCAAGAATTTTTAACTACTTTAACTCTCGGTACATGCTAAATTACTCCATCCATTAATTTATATATATATCAATATATTTTCTTGTTCTATTTTTTTAATCCGTACACAATTACGCGATTCAAAAGATCATCTTCTTTTGTATATGCAAGGTTTCAATAACCACTCACCTTCCGCCTTTTCAGTACGCTTGTTTTCTAACTTCTCTAAATCGGTTCTATCATCATCATCCTCAATAAACTTCTTCTTCCTTCTCTCTGTTTTCAATTGTCGTTCTCTTAAGATGTCTGGAGGTGGCTTGAAAAACTCAAATCTTGTAAACATCTTGTTTGAATTATCCGTCAGTTTGTGGAAAAACCCAAATGCTTTCAAAGAATTGACAAATTCTTCCCCCACTTGCTCCGAATCCTTGGCGGTGGATGACTCTCCGAACCTGGATTTAATTTCTGCTATCCACAATTCTCCTCTTGGTACCAAGATTCTCCAAGCTTCTTTAATGAAATCCAAGAAATTTGTTCCCATCAATGCCAAACAAAATATCACCACCGAACAAGATTCATCCGGAATAGGAACGTTCTTGATATCAGCAACAGTTATTCTGTCACTATGTTTCTTCAAGTCAAAACTGTGAACTAAAATATCTAAATTCTTTTTCTTATTCTTTTTATTGTATTGTGAAACAAATTTCCCAACATCTAAACTTAATTGAGCCTCACCACAGCCCATATCTGCAATAACCACTTGCTTTGTTTTCAAACCGGGTAATCCACCAGGGGCATTGACAGGTCTGGCTTTGGCTTTTGTTTTAATTTGGTTAACAAACACATCCACTGGGTTTTCTGGCCATGATTCAACTTGTTGTGCAAATCCTTGATGATATTCATCAAACAATGATGGGGTTTCTTTGATTAATTTCAAAGCATCTTCTGAAGTCAGTGTGTATAATTGTTCATTTATCCATCTAAATCTTGAACCGGACAATTTAGCCATCATTTTTTGTTGCAATGGGGTTAATTTCTTATTAGAGAACAAAGGTTTAACTTCTTCTTCTTCATCATCATTTTCAATCTTGGATTTTTTCGAGGCTTTCTTGTCTGTATTATCTTCTTGCTTTCTCTTAGTGTTCTTCAGTTTCTTTGGCTGTTCTTGTTCTTGTCCTTGTTTTGGTACTTTTTCTTGTTGTACTGGAGCTGGTTGCTCTTGTTGTTGTTGTTGTTGAGCAAGTTTCTTTTCCTTCTTTTTCTTATTCTTGCTCTTTTTTTCAGGCAATCCACCTACCTCTATCTTGTTGTTGTTTTTTAAGTTCCAGCCAGTTGCTTCAAATAAGACCATTGTTGATATTTATGATTCTCAATATAGCGATGAGATGGGAACAACCAGTTTTCTATTTTTTTTTATTTTTTTTTTTGCAGAACTCTTTCATGCGGGTGCCACAAAGATTCTGTGTATAGAAAAAAAAGTGCACTATTCTGTTGCTGTCTACACTCGACTTACCAGAAATCAAAACAACAAGAACCATATCAAACTATGATAAAACTATGACGCTGAATCGACTATTCTACCCTAAAACAAAGATAGATTGGGGTCCAGGAGACAACCATATATGTTTGAAAGCAGAAAACAAAAACTATTACGTGGTTGAGTTATTCCATCAATCGCCAACTTTTGATCAAACAATTCCGTTATTTATTTCCGACCTCAACAGTTCCCCAAACTTATATGGGATCTACAACTACATCGCCGATAATTTAAAACATGTGATACTTGTCAATAACTATCCTATAAATTATGTGAACGTGTTTGGCAAGATAGTTCACGAACGATACAAGGAAAGGGAAATCAATGGCGTCGTAGAGTCCGATGTTTTTCTCACGATAGATGATTCCTCAGGCTCAGGATCCCAAATCAAGATCAGATTATCCCAAATACAGTTCAAAGCCCTGGGACTTATGTTAAATGGAAGAAACTACGGTAAAATTGTGGAGATCGAAGGAAACATTTATAGCTGGTGTAACCCAAGTGATCCAAAAGAAGTACGGGATCGCGAGATCAAGGCAACTAAAATTACCGTGTTGTCATTTGATCCAACTAGCTTACATGTTGAGATAGAGCAGTGGAAGAAAAGATTGGAGTTTAGAAAGAATAATTTGGTGAATCCTTGGGTGTTTATTCCTAGTCCACAACGTGAAAGTCGAACCATTGAATATAAATTTAGTAAACGTGATTTGAAGAGAAAAGAACAACGAGAAGAGTTGGTATTGAGTTCTCAAAGTGAAAGTATGCCGATGACAGTTGAGGAAGATAGTTTGTTAGTTCATGCTTTGCACAGACAAGAGAGCGATGTCAGGGAGTTGTCACCAGCCCCAGAATATATTGAGATTGAATCATCAAGTTCGAGCAGCAGCCCACCAACACCAATTAATGATGAACCAGGTTCTCTTGATACTGTATCTAGTGATCATAATGATGAACCAGTACAAGTAGTTACTGAATTCCAAATCATAACAGAGATAATTCGATTTATAATCGATAAGAATTTTCAAAAATTCAAGTTGATAGAAATTTATCAGGACGCTAAAATTGCCCGATTATTGACGAATCTAACCAAAATCCAATTATCTAGTTTTCAATCGTCTTCCAAGTTCCGGAATCTATCCTTCAAAGACTACGAAAGGCTTTTATTTCACCGAATGAGACATTATTTGCACAAGAATGTCCAATTGATCTCAGTATGTAAATCACAATTTGTTAGACTGAAGAGTATGAAAAACTTGTACAACAGTCTAATAAATATTCTCAAGTCCTTGAAGAGTTCAAAAAATGCTCCACCGTTTAAAGTTCTCGAATATTTGGATCTATTACATGGTAAAAAATTAATATCCGAAGAGATTAATTATAAATTAATCAATTTCATGATTGAAGTCATTATTGAAAAAAGATTTAATTCTAAGGAAAGTTGGCATTATGATCCTCTTTCCATTGCTTGGTCATATATAGGACGTTCTCGTCGTCGTCACCATCACCAACACCAACATCAACCTCCATCAACTCCAACGTCATAAACTCTAGTTAAATATTAATGTATGCGATTTTTCTTTTTGCACGACTTCTCGGTTATCTGCGATAAACCCCATTCTTTATCTAATGAATACCAACGAGAAAGACAACCCTTTTTCCCCATGAAAAAAAAAAATAAATAATTATAAAAAGCATTCTACATCCAACACAAGATATCTATTCAATCATCAATCATCTTCTTTAATCAATGTCAATAGCACCAATCACTTGTCATATCTTAGACACCACCCGAGGCAAACCAGCCAGTAATGTGGTTGTCCAATTATATCATCTTACATCCGACCCAACAGACTATGAAACCACTTCTGAGCCAGTACATTTTGCAAGTTCTAAAACCGATCATGATGGAAGAATTAAGAATTGGGTATTTGACCCAAGCAAAAATTTTGAACATTTGGGTATAACTGATCATGTTTGGGATACGTTACGTCCTGGTATATATAAGGCAAAATTCTTAACTGGGAAATATTTCTTAGAATTAAAAAAGAACAAATCTGAAGAAGAAGAAGATCAAGAGGATTCGGAGTCATTGAGAACGTTTTTCCCATTTGTGGAGATTATTTTTAGTATTGATAATCCACCTGATCATCATTATCATATTCCGTTGTTGTTGAGTAATTATAGTTATACTACATATCGTGGAAGTTGAGGATTTGTATTTACAAAGTTGTTCATTTCATAGTTAAACGTATAATGAAAATTACTATTAATATCTATATTTATATTATTATAAAAGGGGTGGGGGAAAAATAAAAAATAAATTCTAAATTGATATTGTTACAAACCTCTCTAATCTAATAAAGTCTAATAAAAAAAGTGGGTATTGTTTTGTGAACTTTCATGAACCAACATTTCATTACATTTATAGTAATTCAATTCATTCTTAATCTTGTTAATCTCTTTAGGATCATTCAAGGAATATTGGGTAACTGCCTTATTGTATCTCTTGTACATATCACTAGCAAATGTTTCATTAATGGAAATCTTGTTCGAGAAAACAACTCCTTTAGATCCTTTACCTGTTTCAACCATAGGTTTCTTGTTATTGATGACTCTTCTACGTCTTTTCAAAATCGAAGCAGTTTTGTTATCTTCATCGACAGCATAGTCAACTTTCGATAAATCTTCAAATTTCTTGACATTGACTTCAATTGATTGGTAATCTTTGAACTGTCTAATGTATTTCAAGTGTGGAGGCAAGTTTCTCTTTTCATCATCGGTTAAATTGTTGAAAATGTAAAGCAATTCATGCTTGTCAATTACTATCGATTCACTACCATCTTGACTAGTGTCACTATCTACAATAACTGGATCAATTTCTTCATCAGTGACTGTGGTGTTTGGAGCACGAATAAGTTGTGGTGGAGCAGTAGGTTGTAGATTGAATGAAGTGTCAACTGGTGTGGAAACGCCATTATCGGTGGATGTCATCGAAGTATCAGGAGGAGCTGTTACATTTGCACCTGCCATCATCGCCTCACGGAACTTTCTAATCTCAGGATTGTTCTCTTCATCAATGGTGTACAGGTTTTTTTCAATGTGATTCTCGATAGCCCTTTCATCCATAGTAGCCCAGTATGCTTCACTTTTAAGGAATGCCATATTCTCAGCATAATTTTCATCGTTGATATTAACCGAATATCCTCCAATTGTACCGGTACCTTCATTGTTGGCAATATCGTCATCTCTCATTTGCTGGTCTTTGATTTGATCGATTGATAATTCGTCATCTCGCAAGAATGGTTCGTTCATACTACTTCTGTTGTTATTGATTTGATGGAGGAACGCAGGAGGGGACGATGGAGTTAATTCACTTTCGAATTTTTCATCGAACGTCAACATCATTTCGTCAAATAATCCATGTTCTTCAGGTTCGAAATCAGGTAATGATCCCAATTTAATGGATGGAGCAATCTCACTCAATACTGAAATTCTATTACTTGATGCTGAAACTGGTGGTCCCAAGTTTGATTGCTCAACAATAATTGGCAAATCGGTTAACTCTTGTTCTTCTTTCTTTGTTTTCATGAATTTAAAGATCTTGGATCCGCTGGATCCTGCTGATGACAATGAAGTTGAAGAATCTGACTTATCCATGGACTTTTCATGAGAATGTGGTTTAAACATCTTGAAAAATGATTTCAAGTTGGTGGCACTTCCACTTCCTTCTTTCTTGCCAAGATTATTTCCATCATCGATTTTCTTTGGACTGTGGTAAACATGACGCTTCATATTCGTGTGAGGTGGTTGAAGAGGAGAATGTTGCAGTCCATGTGTTGGTGCTGCTGTTGATGTTGATACTGCCGGTTGTGGTGGTGGAGGAGGTGGATGAGGAATTGAAAGGTTGGACTCGATACGAGGTCTAGTAGTAGGTGGAGGTGGAGCTTTTCCGATAGGTTGATGGGTGTTTATCTTGTCTTTGTCATGAATTTCAGGTGGTCTTCTTGAAGGCTCAAAACGACGATGGCCAGTGCTACTTTGATGTTGTTTATCTGAGGATGGTAACAAAGAATCGTGGTTATGTGACGGCTTATCCGGAACCATGGATGGCATTGAAGAAGTCTTCTTAACCGTTTTTACGGCATTTGGAGGCCTAAATTGTGGTCCCATAGGTAACTTCTTGTCTTGAATGCTTTCATCGTTCAACAATAATGATCGAATTGGTTTAGCTGACTTCTTTACAGGAGTAGTTGGTTCATCCTGTTTAGTAGGTTGATTTTTTTCTTCAAGTTCTCGTTTTTCTTGCGCTTGTTGTTCTTGAAGAGTTCTTGGTGTGTCATACAATACCAGCTTCGATGGACTAGGATCTCTTTCATCACTTTCATTTTTGAAGATCAGATTTGGAGCAACAGCAAGAACAGGAGTAACTGGTTGATCGTTCTTTCTCTTGATTGGCTGAGTTTGAATGGCAATTGGAATGGTGAACTCTTCAGATTCTACCTTATGACCATGATCGGAACCCTTTCTTTCCTTAGAATGGTCATCTCTGGTAACATCTCCCAGTATGATATCCATACTAATGGTATGTCTCGATGATTCATTCTCAGGGTCTGAACTCTTTTTCTCGGTCTTATGCTCAGACTTATGTTCAGACTTATGCTCACCATCTTTTCTTGGCCTTCTTTTTTTTGGTCTACCTTTAACTCTCATACCTGGTGATTTCTCAATTGGAGGTGGTGGTGGTGGAGAATCTGGATTCTGAGGAGTAACTACTTCTTGAATTGGGCTTCTCTTTGGTGTTGTAGGTCCAGCATTTTCTGAATTGTGGGCAGCGGTGTGTGAATTATTGGCCGAGCCCATAACGAAATCATTGGCAGAAGAAACTGATGATGCGTTACGACTATGTTTTCTGATCTGTTTGCTGTTGACAATCATCACATCACCACGAGGTGGAATGTCACTTTGGGTATCATTAACAAACTTATTGAAAGTGTTCGAATCGATATCATAGTATCTAGAACTTCTTGGAGTGTTGGTTTTGGAAACTTCAGGTGATCTCACAAACTTAATTGCTTGCTCTTCAGTAATTTGAATGATTTCATCATTCTGTGGCAAGTGCAGTTGATGGGTTAATTGGAACAGTTGACGCTTCTCATTAATGTGTTTGGTGTACTCTTCTTGTTCGTTTGCCATTTTTTCACGCTCCTGTTGTTGCTGTTGTTGTTCATGGTGTTGCTTGGTAGGGGTAGAATTCAAATTCGATATTATTTCACTCAATTGGTACAGCTCTGGTGATGATTCGTTAAAGTATTGTTCCACAAAAGATTCCGTATCGATTGTTGGTTCTGGTAACAAACTTATTTGACTCTTTCTATTACTGGTTCCACCACTGCTACTTGAATTTGTACTGCTACTAGTATCGGTGTTCAGTCTCTCAAAATGTAATAATGATCCAGCACTGATACGAGGAGGACGGAAAGCATTGATATTATTTGGTGGGGTGATGATTGGAGTAGCAGTCTTTAACGAAGTTGGAGATGGTGGTGTCATGGTTGGTGTACCCTTAAGTTCGCGGAATACTTCTTTATCAGGCGTACCAACAGGAGTTTTGAATATTTCCTCTTCACTTGACAACTCAGAAGATCTAGATATATCCCTTAGTATTGGTTTCATTGGTGCGCCCAATTTGTGAATACTTTCGGGTTTGCTACTGTCATATAATGAGTTGGGTGAACTTGATCCTGATCCGGAATTGCTTGCTGCCCGATTCTTGACTATATCCAATGGCGCGATTGAGTCGTAAACAGAAGATGGAGTGTTGCCGTATGCTGAAGAAGGGGTGTTGCCATATCCTGAAGATGGAGTATTTCCATAGTAAGCAGAAAGTGGTGTATTGCCATATGTTGAACCTGGTGAATCAGTTCCAATTGTATGACGAGGTGATGATGGAGATGATGAGGATATGTTTGCGGTTCTTGACCTTGAAGCTTGTCGTCTTTCGCTGGGAGAAAATGAAGAACTTGACTCATCTCTAACGAATCGATGCGGTTCAGGAGTACTTTTGTTATCCCAGGATGAATGAGTAGAATGACCTGCGCTTGATGATCCCAAAGTAGAAGCGGGTGCACTTTTAAATGTTTCTTCACTTGTTTCGTTCAAAGTGCTCAATATCGTGTCCTCGGTGCCCAAATCAGCTTGATGATTACTTTCGTCAGATGAAGAACCAGTACTATTTCTAATCTCGTTGGATAACCTATTGTGCTCGTCACTGATTGATGTGGATGGGGTGTTAGTGGCTGATCTGTTAAGGTTTGAGTTAGCATTGTCATCGTCATCGTTATCCAATAGATCAGATACATTTGATGCGTCTGAAGTTTGTGACGAGAATGAAGAAGTGTTTGAATATTGCTCTGTCTTGGTTATGTTTTGTGATTGGAATTTATGTGAATTCTTTAAACTGGAACTGCTATTGCTATTTCGGTAGTTTTCGTACGGAATTTTGGTTGAATTTTCCTCAAGAACAATGTTTGTAGTGATATCACCTTTGCTACTTCTGATGTTCTGCACCAAATTCTGCTTATGCATTAACTTGACATTTTGGATTGAAGCAGATTTAGGTAGTGAAGTGTGAGAACTATTTGAATGAATACTAGGAGCTAGACCGGAGGATGCTGTTCCACTTTTAGGGGAAGAATCTGATGAAGAGTGGATTGATGTGGGAGAATCAAGTGAAGTATTTGGATTCACCGGAGGTGGAACGGGACTAGGACTTGCACTGTCTGTTGGAGAAATATCTTGCTGAAGCTTGCTTGGTCGATTTCTCTTTGCGGGGGTAGTTCTTGGTCGGAAAACTTCACCATTTGGAAAATAGTAGACCCCTTCCTTGGCGTAAAATGCACTGCCGGAATTGTTATTGTTGCTGGCACCACTACGCAAGGTTGAGTCATTGATTAACTTTGGTGATATACCGTTACTATTGGGGAACTTTTTAGTCGGTTTCTTGACAAATTTGCTATCCACTGCTATTAAATTATCGGTTGATAAATCGTGGCCGGAAATATTATTCTGCGACGAGGCTGTAGTATTAGCTGTCGCTAACGAGGATAACGAATTTCTTCTTGAATGTTGTTCCGTCATATTTTATCAGTGAATTGAAGTAAAAGAAACGTCTATGTGAAAATAATAAAATGAACTGAAGAATAAATTAAAGGGGGAGTTTTTGCGGGAACGAATAGTTTGTATTTCTTTATACAAGGGGGATATTAGGCATAGACTGGGAAATATGTAAAAATATGTGCCTTTGGGACAAAAATACAATTCTAAAGATTGAATCGATATGATCTAAATATAAACAACGGTAATGAAATGAAGATAAAACTAAAGGGGATTCTTCCTTCTGTTTGTTGCTTTTTTTTGTTGTTTTATCGACAAGATGATTATTACAATAGGGACTAAAAAAAACTGTAATTGTATGTTCCCAATGTTGTGTAAAATAATTAGAATATGTGTAGAAATGTGTTGATGGTGGGACTATTGTTATAGAAGGAAGCGAGTGGATTGAGTTAAAAAAATAACGAATAACAAATAACAAATGGTGGTGGTGGTGGTCAGAAGATAGAACTGACTGGTTTGATGATGGTTTGTGGAATTGAAATTGAAAAAGAAAAGGAACTCAAACAAAAAAAATTTAAACCTTTTAGTGGGAGGGAATTATCAAGGGTCAAAAGAAAAGAAAAAAAAAAAAAAAACTGTTTGTGTGTATTTTTTTTCCTGGCTGCCTCTTTGATTGTTTGTTTGCGTCTGTGTGTCGTTTCCTGGTGGGTTTGCTATTTTTTTCTGTTTGACTGTCTCTGTGTAAAATTTTCTTTTGATACGGCGTCGTAACGAGAAACTACGGCTATCGCAATGGCAATGGGATGTATAGGTGGATGAACAGGTGGTGATTTATGGTGAACAGAGAGTGATCGATGTGAAGAAGAAGAAGAAGAGAAACAATAAAAACAAATAGAAAGGGGAAAGGAAAAGAAGGAGATATAAAAAGCAACATAGAAAAAAAACTGTTTGAAAGAAAGTTTTACAACTGCTGTTTTTGGCTTCGGTTCTATATTGTCGTTACTAAATTTTCATTATTACACTTGATGATTGTAAAGAGATTCAATTGTTTCTGCGTTATTTTTTTTATTTATTTTTTGTTTTTTTTTTGTATGTGCTAAATACTTTTGTCGCGGTGTGTGAAAAATCTCACTATTCTGGCAACATGTAATCGATTGACAATCCTATTCAATTAAACTTCATACAGCCAATCCCATGCTTCTTATTTGCTATATCAGGGCAAGTCGGTGGGTCTAAATCATTATATAGACCTCACTATATATGTTCATCCCCTTGATGTACTTGTTGTTGTGGTTTCTGATGGAGGAAAATCAACGACACCGGAGGCGGTGGAGGATGCTTAGTGATTTATTCGCCCAATATTCCACTGAAACATCACAATAAACAAACAAAAAAAATGATTTGCCTGCGTTCTTCTGCTGGCGATTGTGACTAAATAGAACCATTCAGTATGTACGTGTACTTAAACTTGGTCTGACACGCCTAAGAAAGAACACGGAAGAGTTATCGAGAAGAATTTTAACAAAGCACATGCACCTAAAAAAGAAAAAAAAATAGTTACACTATGTCTAAAACCGAAGATCACAAGGCAGAGGTACACGTAACCCTCCCTGATTCACGAAATTAGAATGAAAAAAAATAAGATAATAATATTAGGAAAACTACAAATTTCAATTAAAATAAAATAGTTATGGATAGAACAGAACAGAATAAAGTTCTCACGTCTATTTTCTCTCAAGAATAGAGGATTGTATCTTAACTTTTTGTGTGTCTTGAACAAAAAGATCCTCAACTAAACCTTGTCATATAATCATATTGTTCTTTTCTCTTTCTCTCTGCCACTCTTGTTTTGTGACAGTAAGGATCCCGCGAATCCGGAAAGGAGAGAGGGGGGTACGAAAACAACGGAAGAGCAGAAAAAAAAAGAGGTGATTTCAGGTACGCGAAAACCCTTACCTAAACTATCCTCCCCGATTCAACACAATCAACCGAGCAGAATCAGTACAAGGAAAACAACAAATCACCAAGACTACCAAGGACCACCATTTCCTATCTCGTAGAAATCCAGGTGAAATGGCAGCTAGACACCAGGACATTCAAAGACAAAACTTGTGTCACATTATTCTATGATACTGGTGATACTCCTGGGACAAGAGAGAGACAGAGAAGAAAAAGATTTCCGTGGAAGATCGAATTTCAATTAGACAACCAAAGCAGTATCCAGCCTTGAAACAAGACCACTATATACAACCGAAAGTCTCGTTGTCAACCATAAACTGAAGGATCTAGATTCACCTAGTGATGGTACCTTACATTTCAAGTTAGAATGTGGTTTTCTGTATCTGTTTATTCTTAGAAACTCTTCCCTAACCAGCTGAAATAATTAACTAGGTCCAATTTTTCCAATTTTTTCGACAAGTCAACTGGAAAATAATACGTGATATTATTTTGTAATTTATAGTTTCAGATAGATAGAGTTATTTTATATTGTGCGAACACCATACATTTTAACTACTGTGTATGTTTCACTTTTAATTATATTTCGACTGTCGTCTGTTGTAAAGATAACCGTCGTTTTTATAATTCATTTTTTTTGGTGCGAATCGACTAATCCAAGTGTGTGTCACGCTTTGTGTAGTTTAATGCATGCATGGCTAAACTTGAATATGTAAAAAAAAAAAAAAAAATTCTTCCTCATATTGTTATGAAACATCAAAACAAACATAATTTAAACCAAATCAAAATAGTTTAATTAAACTACGATCTTTATGTAATAGTCAATAATTAGGCTAACAATAACAGTAGTGGAATAAAAAGGGTGCGAAGCTTAATTAATTAATTAATAAATTGCAATATATATCTCATTTCAAGAGCTTCTTCGTCTGATAAGGTATTAGTTTGTATATTCCATTAAAGCTTGGCAATAGTCTTGGTCAAATTAATTTTGCCTGGAGTTCAAACTTTCCTGTTATGGTTGCAAAAAAAAAAGAAAAAAGTGCAACTTAAAAAAAAAGAAAATAACAAATTGTCTATCCATATGTAGAGAACAGAAAAAAAATCATTCAGATATATTCAAAATGATATTTGTAGTTCAATCGTAATGTATCCAAAAATCCTCGTATTACTTGTTTTGTTTGTCTCGATTCTGAAAACTGTTACTTGCTTTGAAGTGACTGTCAATGATGAAGAAATCGATAATCCTGCTTCGATAATCAAATCAAAATTCAAACAATATTTACCCGAACTTCAAGAAAATTTAGAAATCCCAGTAACTGAAAAGCAACAATCGATTAGGGAGTCATTCATTCCTAAAAAAATCTACTATCCACATCATGGATTAATATCGAGATTTAGAAAAGATATGGTGATGATCACCACTACTACCACTATGTATTCATTACCAACGAATACCGATAACAGCAATACTGACGATGACACGGACGGTGAAGAGGGATCAGATTCAAACGATGAAGAAGTGAAAGAAGCTAAGGTATCAGCAAAATATTCAGATACACCCAAATTACACTCCCGAAGATCTTGGGTGAAAGATTTTTTGATCTTCAAAGAACAAAAACATACTTCTGCTTCAAGCTCTAAGAAAAAGGACAAACACAAGAACAAGGAAAACCAGAAATTGCAATCCAAGATTACAAACTATGACGATGCCGCCAGTGATCCTAGAGACTTGAAAAGATGGGTAAGATTGATTGTGGATGAAGGTAAAGATGAGCCATATACGCAGTCCAAATACCTGTATAAAAATGAAATTGAATTGGATATTGAAGAGTTTATTCGATATTTGGTAGATGAACAAGGATTTAATTCTACCGATTTAGAATTCTTACGATCGAAAAACTTGGATTATGGATTAGGAGAAATTGAAAGAGAATTGAATAAATTAAAAGAAGCAAAAGGTTCACCTAAGGTAATAGCCATTGGCGGTGAGAATGATCTCGATGGTGGCTCTGGTGGAGCAGTAGTACGTAATGGGCGTGCTCTCACGGATGCATATCTTGCGATTATTGTTGTATGTTTATTACTCTGTTAGGAATATATAATATCAACCTCTCTCTGTGTGTGTCTCTATTCATCTAATTTCTCTAACACGTCAATGTTGGTGGAACTTAACCTCCACAAAATCATCATGAACACGCTCCGATATGGTTCAAAAGGTCTAGCGGCAAATTTAACATATCCATCGTGAATTGGTGTCCAAGTACGCTTTGAATCAGTTTTGTTGAAAAACTTCAGCTTCTTTTTCAACAACAATTGTGTTTGTTCATCATTAATGCTGTCGGATTTGATTTTCTTTAAAAGTTCTGGTCGTTTATTCAAATACCGCGCCATTCCTCTAGCAATTCCCAAATCATCTTCCGCAAAAACATCCATCTCTTCTAATGTGAAAATGGCAAACATTTTCGCTGACCATATTCCAATCCCTTTCAATTTACACAACTCTTCAAGAATTTCATCCAAACTGGATTTTTCATAAAATTCCAACCGAGTCAAATGATTATTTGGATCATTGAAAGCTTCACTTATACTTTGGACGTATTTCACTTTTGGATTGGAAAATCCGACCCCTCTCAACTCATCAACTGTAAATTCCAAAGTTCTTCTAGGGGTTGGTACTGCACCTTCAAACAACGCTTCAAAACGCGTCTGTATAGCCTTGGCAGCAGCACCACTAACTTGTTGTCCAATTACGGATCTGACCAACGAATACCAATACGTATGGATCTTGTCCTCATCCTTATCATGTATCTTCTCGGCTAATGAACTACCAAATCTGGTGAATTCTTGGTGTACAATCACAGGGTACAACGAAGGATCAACTTTCAACACGTGTTGAAGTCCTTTGATGAACACTTCAGTGTGATTATCAATGTATTTCTGTGGAAGGGTTAAATCTTCTGGAATCTTTATGCGGGTTAATAAGTCTTCTAAATCCAGAGATGTCTTTGTCAATTTGGGTTTTGGTTTGGATAGTTTGGGTTTCTTAATAATGGTAGTTTTCTTGATCACGGTAGTTGCTGGAGGTGGTAGTTCTTTGATAGCAGGTTTCGTCGACCTTGAACGCGTTAATGGAGCCATTCTTGCTAATGATGTACCTAATAACTTAAAAATTTTGAAAGTGAAGTGAAAAATTGAAATATGTTGAACACAGAGAGTTCATTCGACGGGGGGGAATGAAATTCCATATCCATATTTTTTTTTTTTTTTGCCTCATTTCTTTTTGTGGTTTGGTTAGTTAATGATCAAATTTCCGGACTTCAAGCAAGGCTGCATAATTTGGCTCCAAAAAAATAAAGGTAGCAATAAACTGATGGTCCAAATGTTAGGTGGTGGTGGTGTTTAACCTATCATGAGGTTTATCTAATAACAATCACCACTACTCTTTGCTCATTGTGGAATCATCTCTCCTCGTGTGGTAATCATCCAAATTATTCAAAATGTGGTTAATATTTTTGGCAACCAATAAATCAGTCATTTACAATTCTTTTTTTTTTTCCTTTTCTTCAAATTGGCAACACATTGATAACAAAATTCACCCTTTTTTTTCTAATTGATCAAATTTCCTATTTCTTCTTCTAACATGCCAATTTCTTGGTAAATAAAGGAAACTAACCAAACCTAATATTCTGCAATGGTCAAGTCGAATGCTGGTCAAGCTTACACTTCTAATGTTGAATTAAGTATGGACCCACCAAATTCAAGAAGTGCTGTCTTGGGCTCTCCTTCTGATTCTTCTGCCACCACTGATTTCCAGCTTTATGAATCACAAATTGCTTTGATATATAATGAAAAACCACATATTGTGTTTGTTAAGAAACCAAGTATGATGAATACAATAAAAAGGTATTTACCATCCAAGAAAATGTTGAAACCTATGTTGTCTAAATTGAAACCTCGTAAATTTGGGTTCAAAAAGAAAAAACCAACCAAGAAACAAGTCCTTGATATTAATGATTTCAATGATCAAACAACTGCCGTTCCTGCTCGTCATGTTTCAACCCCAATGGCTATTCCTATGTTTAGTAAGAATTGCTTAAGAAGTAAAATATCACAGGAGTTTAACCACCTCATGGCAATTTCAAAGACTTCTTTGAGTTCAAAGAGATCTTCTGTCAAGTCGGTATTTGATGCTAGCTCTAATATTCACACGAATGCAACAACTCCTACTTGATGATTGAAATAGTATTTCTAATTAATTGGCTAACTATAGAATTATATGTCCTATTTATAGAGAAAGGTTTATAATTTGCTAGGCAATTTTATATTGCCAAATAAATCCTTCAATACTTCTTGTCTTAATTTTTGCTTATACTTGCGACCATATTTCTTTTTATACTCTTCATCATTTGGATTTTGATTGTTTTCATAACATTCTAATACAAAATCATTGACGAGGTTCATAATCAATTCGGGATTTTCAGCATGCATGTTGTGGTACTTTCCTTCCAAAAATTCAATGTCTGCAAAACTCAAATCATCATCCTTGTGTAAGAATATTAAAGCAGATAATGCATCTCTATCTCCTGAAAGAATCTTTGTTGGTACTTTTACCTGCTGGTATAACGCTTTTGTAGCTGGGATTGAGAACTGCAGATTATAATAATTGATATAATCCTCGTAACCATCGTGTTTCAACTCAATAGTATTGTAATGCTTCTTTCTGTCGTAATAGTCGGGTATTTCGTCTTCCAACATGTTGCGCAATATAATGGGATCAAAATTCTTATAAAACGAACGTTGGGTATAATGTTCGTAGATTTCATGATACCAATTGGTTTTCTTCGGAATATCATCAAAGTAAAACTTGACAAATCCACGTTGGAACCAATCACGGTACGTTTGGTTGATAACCTCTTTGGGAGCCGGGGCAACTTCACAAACTGGGTTAATCAATACTGATGATTGAAATAAATGAGGTTCGATAGCAGTCATTTGAATAGCAGCGAACCCACCCATTGAATGAGCAACAACAACATTGAACGCATTTGGATGGAGAAAACTTGCTTTTTCATGGATCTTGGTTATCATGATATAATCTTTCGCAAAATCATTCCAATCACTAACATGACCCAATTTCCCCCGGTTTATATAGGCAGAATCACCCATATTGACATGATCACCTGCAATCACGGTATCAATATGTAATTCTGGGAAACTAATTTCATAAGTTGCAAACAATTTGTCGATTTGAGAATGCCAAATACCTTTATTCATTCCGTTTCCATGTAAGAATAAGAAATTGATTCTTTTAGCATTCAGTGGGATTGGTCGCTTGGTCACATATTTACGGTACGCTATTTTCAATTGGTAATCTTCTTGTAAGTTACTAGGTTGGGACAAGACAACTGAACCTGGTGCTCGTGGGCTGGCAGCATCTTTGATTTTGATGATGTGTTCATAGAATGGTGACGTTTGGGGTGTTAATGGCATTGTTAGGGGGGTACTAGTTGCTATCGAGGATTGGAATAAAAGTGGGAAAACAGGAAAGGTGGGAAAAGAAATATGAAAATAAAAATGGCGAGACACGTTCTAGCTCTTGGTTTTTATATCAATATTCTTTCTTTGGATCCCAGGGATAATGATGTTCTTGTATTTCCTTTGAGTTTATTTTTCCTTTTTTTTTTTTTTAGTGGAGCAAGTAAAATGAACTTATTAATGTTTTCGGGGATCATTCTCATAATCTCCGGGGGAAGAGAACCGAAAAAGGTGGGGTTATATATCTTCGCAAAGTTAAAGCATAAGTGAAAACACGGGGGACTACCAAACTTGTAAGAATTGTAACTGGCATCCCTTTAATACTAATCACATGTGATCAAATATGATAATGGAAAGAGTAATTGAATTATAATGGCTAAACAATAATATGTTCCATAACCACGATCATATTATAATTCGGTGTAGAAGTTTCTTGCCGAGAAAATCATAAACTAAATCTTTCCCGTTCTACTTCCGAAAGATATGACTTTAAATGAATCAGGTGATGTGACAATATTGAAATTGGCTATATATACATTGCTTGCCTTTGTAATATCAATATGATTCATAGTTTGTTGTTTGTCGTTTGTTGTATGGGGAATTGCTGCTGGACTACATATGTAAATAGTGGTGATGTTGTGGAACGCGACAACACGCGATATCAGTAATCGAAAAAGAGAGAAAAAGTTGAATTTTCAATACTTCTCTAACATTACAGATCAACCTTATCCTTCAACTACATATTCATTCTTTTAACTAGTAATATTATCTGTATCATTAAGTTATTGGCGTATATCATCATTTATACACCTTTGCATTGATTGATCTTTATTATGGGATCATTTAAACCATTTTCAGAACTTGCATTTTGTTGTACAGGAGTTGAACTAACAGCGAAAAGGGACATTGTTGATAAAATAGAAGCACTTGGTGGTATTCATTACTATGATTTGATGACAGATGTCGATTACTTAATTGTTGGAGATCGAGATACTGAGAAATACAAATTCTGTATTAAGAACAGGCCAGATATAAAATTCATAACAATGGATACAATCAAATCAATTCATAAACATTGGATAGATGGAGATGATGAATCACTGGGAACATTAGATCTTAAGAATTATGGATTAGCCGTTTTTGAAAACATTTCATTGTGTCTCTCAAGAATAGACTTGACATCTGCACAAGTTGATCATCTCATACATAGTGTCAAATTTCGACCGACAGATTCCCCATCAGAGTATTACAGTTCCAAAAATCTACTTAAAATCTTCTCCCGTAATGGAGGACTAGCCAAAGAGACATTGCTGACACATCAAAAGTGTATCATTACTGCCGATCCACGAGGCAAACGTTATAATAAAGCAGTGGAATGGGGATTTCCTGTTCTTCATCCAATATGGATTGTGGATAGTCTTGTACGGGGAGCTGCATTGGATTATCGGGATTATATATTAACAGAGAATCCTAATGAAACATACGATCACGGTTGTAATGTTTGGGAAGATGTCCTAAGTCATAAGGAAACTATCAAGCAAACGTCTAATTATGAAGTACGGAAATCAGCATCTGCAGAACCTGAAGTGAAAAAGAAGGCAGTAAATAATAAAGCCAACGCAAATATTTGGAATTCAATTATGGATCATACAAGAAGACAAACTAAACAGATGATGCGGGATAATACTTGGGATGAAGATGATGAAGATGAAAAGAGGAGGGAAGAAAATGAAGATGAAGAAAAGCATGGGTCTAGCGAAAGTGAGAATTTTGACAAAGCTGATGAGGATTCTAATCCAATAATAGCTGACAAGCGAAGCTCATCTACAACTCTGGAAAATCAACTATTCTTGGGATTTAATTTCTTTACTGTTGGATTTGATTCAAGGCAGTTTGAATTGTTATCAAAAACAATCGAAAGTTTTCTGGGTGAAGTTTCTAGTGATTCAAATGACGATTCCATTACGCATGTTGTTATTCCTTCTCAAAAGGGCAGTCAATATATGACGGTGTTAAAGGTTCTACCAACTGAATTGAAACTGAGAATCACTAATGGGTTTGTGAAGGTGGTGACAGAGTTTTTTGTTGAACGATGTATGTTTTACAAGAAGATTGTATTGGACCGATGGGGTCAGCCAATGAAGGGATTACTAAGTTCCAAGAAAACATTCAAGATTTGTATAACCGGTTTCACGGGAGTTGAGCTAATGCATCTTGAAAAGTTGATTCGATTGTTGAATTTTGAGTACTGTGAATCATTAGCAGACGATAGAGATTTGTTGATTCTTAACATCAATCTATTCAAACCCAGCTTTGTTAAAAACTCTCCTAAGTTGTTCCAATACAAATGCAAGGAAATCATCAACTGCCCAACAGGAGGTTCTGTTTCACTCATGTCAGCTAAGAATAAAATTGACGCCGCTAAGCAATGGAATATCCCTGTCGTTTCAATCGCATACCTCTGGGAAGTAATGGAACAATCGGCAAGCAAATCACACATAATCATGCCCGACATCACTGACCTACAGTGGTGTATATTTGCACCAAGTAACTACAACAAACCTAAATCGTTATTGGAATATGTTAAAAACTTAGACAAAGCTAGTCGAGAAAGTTCTTTTAGTGGTAACAACAACAATAATAACAATAATGACGACGAAGACGACGAGCAAGTAAATAAAACAACGGAGGTGCAAAATGATAATTCTGCATCTTCAGCACTGGTTAAGTTGCTATCACCTAGACGAACAAATGAACGAAAAAAATATGGTAAACTAGTAGCTGCTAATAAATCTCCTAAATCCATAAGAACAAAATTACTAGAGGCTGCAAATTCCACAACTGTGGCAGGTGACGAGGAGTCAGAACAAATTACGAACCCCGACATCACAATCGAAGAAGATATGATGTCACAAATAAGGTACCAAGATAATGACTCATTGTTTAATCAAGAGAGACTCTTGGAGAAACTAGAAGGATCAGTTGTACTGAAGGTATCAAACAAACGAAGAAGAAAGAAATAAAAAAGTTTAAAATTCTATTGTAAATAATCATTGCCTAGGGTTTCAGCCCTAATCGAATGTACGTCTTTTTTCTTTTTGCACGTGGACGGATTTTTGTGCGACATCGCCATTCCTGGTATGTCCGCCCATTGTTTTGTTCTTTGCTCTTCGCTGTTATCATCTTGGTTTAGTCATTTTTTTTTCTTTTCGGACGCTCGTCTCTCCCTTAGAGGTTTACGCTCGTTCAATAAAAAAAATTTTCTTCCACTTTTTTTTTAGGATTTTCCTTTCCTTCTTTCTTTTCTCTTCACATCTAAAGAAATAATCAATCATGGGTAAAGATAAAACTCACGTTAACGTCGTTGTTATTGGTCACGTCGATTCTGGTAAATCTACTACCACCGGTCACTTGATTTACAAGTGTGGTGGTATTGACAAGAGAACCATTGAAAAATTCGAAAAAGAAGCTGCTGAATTAGGTAAAGGTTCTTTCAAATACGCTTGGGTCTTGGACAAATTGAAGGCTGAAAGAGAAAGAGGTATCACTATTGATATCGCTTTGTGGAAATTCGAAACTCCAAAATACCACGTTACCGTCATTGATGCTCCAGGTCACAGAGATTTCATCAAGAACATGATCACTGGTACTTCCCAAGCTGATTGTGCTATTTTGATTATTGCTGGTGGTACCGGTGAATTCGAAGCTGGTATTTCTAAGGATGGTCAAACCAGAGAACACGCTTTGTTGGCTTACACTTTGGGTGTCAAACAATTGATTGTTGCTGTCAACAAGATGGACTCTGTCAAATGGGACAAAAACAGATTCGAAGAAATTATCAAGGAAACTTCTAACTTCGTCAAGAAGGTTGGTTACAACCCTAAGGCTGTTCCATTCGTTCCAATCTCTGGTTGGAATGGTGACAACATGATTGAAGCTTCTACTAACTGTCCATGGTACAAGGGTTGGGAAAAAGAAACCAAAGCTGGTAAAGTTACCGGTAAGACCTTGTTGGAAGCCATTGATGCTATTGAACCACCTTCAAGACCAACTGACAAGCCATTGAGATTGCCATTGCAAGATGTCTACAAGATTGGTGGTATCGGAACTGTGCCAGTCGGTAGAGTTGAAACTGGTGTTATCAAAGCCGGTATGGTTGTCACCTTCGCCCCAGCTGGTGTCACCACTGAAGTCAAATCCGTCGA
>JANIWD010000114.1:0-44836 GCA_030557875.1 Candida neerlandica
TTATCCTCTGTTTGCACTCTGTTTGAGACAACAAAGAACAACAATAAGTCACTACATTTGACCGAATAATTAAATAACAATATTTCATGTTGTAATATTTGATCACGTCCTGTTGCAAAATTACACCAAAAAAAAAAAAAATACATAGATTATTCTTTTGTTCCACTCAAGACAAAGTAATACTTCTTATTTATACTCTATAGTTAACCCTTTGAGACTTCTCTGTGAGATACACAGCAGCTGGCTTTGATTTATCTCCCCACTAAATACTTGTCTGTTTACAAATTGTGCAGACACGACCAGGAGAACAATATATTTTCAAAATCTGCTAGACAAAAAAAAAATACTTGAATCGCGTTACACGTCTTCTTGATTCGCTATAAATTTTACAACCAAATGACTCAAGCAGAAGCTGAACAACAACAACTTGAATCCTCCGAAGGATCTAATCATGATATGATGGACACCAATGGACATGCTGATATGGAGGAAGAAGAAGAGGAAGAAGGTTTGAACGGACCTTTGTTAATCGAACAATTAGAAGGTAATGGAATCAGTGCATCTGATATCAAAAAGTTAAAGGCAGAGGGATACCACACTATTGAGAGTATTGCATACACCCCAAAGAGACACTTAATTACAGTTAAAGGTATTAGTGAAAATAAAGCAGAAAGGATTTCTGCTGAAGCTGCCAAATTGGTGCCTTTGGGTTTTACCACCGCAACTGAGTTTCATTCACGTCGTTCCGAGTTAATTTGTTTAACAACCGGATCCAAACAATTAGATACATTGTTAGGTGGTGGTATTGAAACAGGTAGTATCACAGAAGTTTTTGGTGAGTTTAGAACAGGTAAATCACAGTTGTGTCACACTTTGGCTGTCACCTGCCAGTTGCCGATCGATATGGGAGGTGGTGAAGGTAAATGTCTTTATATTGACACTGAAGGTACGTTCAGACCAAACAGGTTGATCTCAATCGCTGAAAGATACGGGTTAAACCCGAATGATTGCTTGGATAATGTTGCATATGCGCGTGCTTATAACGCGGAACATCAATTAAACTTACTAAATATCGCTGCACAGATGATGGCTGAATCTAGATTCTCATTGTTAATTGTGGATAGTATTATGTCATTGTATCGTACTGATTATGCAGGTAGAGGTGAGTTAAGTGCAAGACAAACACATGTTGCGCGTTTTATGAGAACTTTGCAAAGATTGGCAGATGAATTTGGGATAGCCGTCATCATAACAAACCAGGTTGTTGCTCAAGTCGACGGTATGGCGGGTATGTTTAATCCCGATCCGAAAAAACCGATTGGTGGTAACATTATTGCGCATGCTTCTACTACCAGATTGTCTTTGAAGAAAGGTAGGGCCGAAACGAGAATCTGTAAGATTTACGATAGTCCTTGTTTACCTGAAAGTGAATGTGTATTTGCTATTTATGAAGATGGTATTGGTGACCCAAGAATTGAGGATGATGATTAGACAACTGAAGTAGTTTCCCACCACCTCAAATATGCTCTTGTCTTGTAGTTTGTGTTACCATTACAAGAAGTCTGTAGAAAAATAAAAACAAAATTGAAATGTATATCCAAAAGAAGAAGAAAAAGAAACGTATACGAACAATGTAACAAACATTCTCTGAAGTTATCTAAACGATCAGCTAGGTCTGACGCAATTTCACAAAAGATCAGAAAAAGAAACAGTCACAGCTGGTGAAAGTGGGACAAAGGAAAGGGAAAGAAAGGGCAAAAAAACAGAATGGGAAAGAGGAAAAAAAATTTTCCTCCAAGAATTAAAGTTAATCTATTTCATCAGTGAATTTTAGCACAAACGCACGACTATGCATCCATGCTGCAATAACTAAAGCTTTCTTTGTCATTCTTCACCCCCAATTATAAAAAATTAGGACTAGAAAACGTTCTAAACATCTACACTTACAAGGAAAATTTTTTTTTTGTTGATTTTTTTTTTTTTACCTGTTCCTACATATATCTAATATCAGTTTCATGGATCATTAGCTCGGTGAATTTTAAAAGTAGCATAGCTGGAAAGAAAGAACCAATTGTCAAGCACTACGACACCTGAGACTAACAGAAGAAGACGAAAAAAAAAAAGGTCATACCCAAACAAAAATTTTTCTCTCTTTCCTTCAGATACTCATTAAATAATTTAACTATTCATCAATGAAATACGAAAAAGGGAAAGTGAAGATATTGCCAAAGCCATCACCTGGTCCTTCGGCTCTGCAAACATCTCCACCATCACAGAGCAGCCCAGCTCCATTAATGCAGAAAAGGAAATCGACGTCCTCTATCACTTCCAATGAAGCCAAGAAACCAAAGAAATCAGACATGTCCAGTCCAAGCACACCACTGAAGTCCGCCAAACCCACTGGTCATAGGCCTGTTACTTCCTGTACATTTTGTCGCCAGCATAAAATCAAGTGTAATGCTTCTGAAAACTTCCCAAATCCTTGTGAGAGATGTAAGAAAATGGGATTGAAGTGTGAGATCGATCCAGAGTTTAGACCCCGAAAAGGATCCCAGATCCAGTCATTAAAACTGGATGTCGATGAATTGAAAGCTAAAATAGAGATGTTGACCAAGAATGAGTCTTTGCTTACTCAGGCATTAAACCAACATAACTTGAACTTTTTACCTTCACAGCAACAACATCAGAACCAACAACAACAACAGCAACAGCAACACACGCCAGCTCAACACGTGCAGCAACGAAATTTCAATTCACCATCAAGTGTATCACCAATTCCTTCTATCACAAGCATACAGCAGAGTGCACCATTGACACAAGAAAATTCCGACAATTCTCCTTCGACATTGAACACTCCAGATCATGTTGAAGACTATCAGCCAATTTCGGAATTTATCTTAGGAGATGTAACCTTACCACTAAACAAAGCTAACGAATTACACGACAAATTTATGACCAAACATTTACCATTTTTGCCTATAATAATATCTAGATCTGCCACTGAATTGTATCATAAATCACAGCTTCTTTTCTGGGCTGTGATACTCACGGCAAGTTTATCTGAACCCGAGCCAACGCTTTACATGTCATTGGCTGCATTGATTAAACAATTGGCAATTGAAACATGCTGGATTAAAACACCAAGATCAACCCATGTCATTCAAGCACTAATAATTCTTTCAATTTGGCCATTACCAAATGAGAAGGTCTTGGATGATTGTTCGTATAGATTTATTGGGTTGGCAAAAAATTTGTCTTTGCAATTGGGACTACATCGTGGAGGTAAATTCATTCAAGAGTTTAGTCGAAATCAAGTCAGTTTAGGACCCGATGCAGAAAGATGGAGAACTAGATCTTGGTTAGCAGTATTTTTCTGTGAACAATTTTGGTCTTCATTATTAGGGTTACCACCTTCTATTGGAACTACAGATTATTTATTGGAAAATGCGCGTGTTGATAAATCGTTGCCAAAAAATTTTAGATGTTTAATTTCATTATCCATTTTCCAATGTAAACTTGTCAATGTGATGGGGATCAGTGTCACTCGACCTGATGGATTATTGGAACCTCTGAATCGTGCCGGTTCGCTTAGTTTGCTAGACAGAGAATTGGAAAGATTGAGATTTAAGTTGCAATTTGAAGAAGAAAGTCCGGTCGAAGTTTACTATTTGTACGTTAAGTTGATGATTTGTTGCTTTGCATTTTTACCTGGAACACCAATAGAAGATCAAGTAAAGTATGTCAGTTTTGCTTATTTGTCAGCAACCAGAATTGTAACTATCGTCTCCAAAATGATCAACGATATTTCCTTAATTGAACTACCAATTTACATTAGACAAGCCGTATCATACAGTGTTTTGCTCTTGTTCAAATTACATTTGTCAAGATATTTGATTGACAAGTACGTGGATAGTGCAAGACAGCTGATTGTCACTGTGCATAGATTGTTTAGAAACACATTGAGTTCATGGAAAGATCTCCAGAACGATATTTCTAGAACAGCTAAAGTTTTGGAAAATTTGAATATTGTGTTGTACACCTATCCTGACATATTCTTAAAAGATGTGGAAAATGAGGATTCAAGTATCATTACAAGAATGAGATCCCATTTGACTGCATCATTGTTTTACGACTTGGTTTGGTGTGTCCACGAGGCCCGTCGAAGAACTCTTTTGGATAAGGGCAAAAAGAAACCCGAACCGAATAAGAAACTCATGCCCTTGCCATTCTATAATCAAATCACAAAAGACGATTTCAGTGCTATAACAACAACCACTCCAAATGGTACTACCATAACTACTTTGGTACCTACCGATGAAGCTATGAATCAAGCAAAACTGAATAGTAATAATAAACCTTTAGAGATTAACGGTATTCCGCTAGCAATGCTTGAAGCCACCGGCTCAACAAGAGATATGTTTGACGGACTCGCAACATTGCCTTCCAATATTCAACAACTACAACGACAACCATTGCAACAAGCTCAAACACATGGACCTACACCTACACCCCCACCACCGCCATCGTCATCATCATCATCATCTTTCCAACAACAAGGAAGTGAAGTGGCACCAGCTATATCCCGAGCCCCAGTTCCAGCTCAAAATCAACAATTTCCATACCCACAGGCACCATTTCTACTTGCAAATTCTCCAATCCCACAGTCATACTTACCTAAGATTGATGAAGTCGGTATGCCTAAAGAGATTAAAGACGAAGTAGTTGCCTCACAAATAAGTTCCTTCTTTGAACAACAGACAAATGGATGGTTAAGTAATGAAAATCATGATGATGATTTCTTAGGTTGGTTTGATATGAACATGATGCAAGAGCAATAATTATATACATATAGTGATTATAAAGTGTAAATAGAGTTTTCTTTTTTTTTTCCTTTAATTAAGAAACGTTTAATTTGATATATTCCTTAAAGAATCTTAGCATCAACAAGTGTTTCAGCAGTTGCACAATCAGTGTCATATTTACCTCTCAACACCAATTCTTTTTCTTCATCAACAAAAACAACGGTTCTATCACCATTGGTTTTCATTCTCGGTTGGATATATTCCCACGCCTTATCTTTTAACTTTGGTGGTTCAAAAGAATCATCCGAACCAAAGAATAATCTCTCACCAATGATGGAGCTTTTAGGAGGTATTATTGGTTCAACTTTTAAGTTGTCATTGGTTTCCTTTTCCGCAGCAAGAATCATCCCCATGGATGGTTCTCCACGTAATTTTCTCGTCTTCATATTTGTCACCACCACCACTCTTTTGTTTTGCATTTGGTCAATAGGTATAAAGGGAACCAATCCAGAACATATCTGTAGGGGAGACTCTTGTCCTATGTCCACTTGCGAAACATATAATTTATCAGATGCATCGTGCTTTTTACAGGATTGAATTAGTCCCACTTGGAGTTTAAGGTATGATGGGGTAACTGAAAGATTTGTTAGTTATAGATCAATATAAAATGTAATTGGTATTTATAACAACATACAGGTTTTGACACCTCTTCGAAAGACTTTCAACATTATTGTAATGACTGGTTGATAGTGGGAGTATGAGTGAGATTGTGGATATTCTTGATTTTGTTCGCTGGAATTTGAATTTTTCCTAATTGGTGTAAATTAGTCGCGTCCTGAATTTTTTTTTTTTTATTTTATATTAGAACACATCTTCTTTTTTGAGAACCGAAAATTCTTCTTCTTGTTCTTGTTCTTCCCAACCAACCTTTTATTTACCTAACAACAAATCAATAACCATGTCTAATTTTGTATCATCACCAGGAAGGATTCCTTCAGATGCAGCTCAATTATTGAATTCACAAACTTCTTCTGCATTCGGCAGAGATATTTCCACTCCAGCACAACCAATCTTATATTCCGAAGATGTGGCCCCTCAGATACAACAGCAACAACGTGCTATCCCAGGAAGACGTAGACAGATTGCAGTTCCTAAAGTCGTCGATGTTACCGGTGAAAAAGTCAGAGAAAGTTTTGAAACTTTCATTGAAGAATTTGTTGAACCAGAACAAGTAAATGATGATTGGGATGGGAAAATATATCTTGCACAAATAGAAGCAATGAAAACTTACGAATACAGCACATTATACGTTGATTATCAACATTTGTTACTGAGAGAAAATGGGGTTTTAGCAACTGCTATTCTGGAACAATACTATCGTTTCTCTCCGTTTTTATTAAAAGGTTTACACAGATTGTTGAAGAAACATGCCCCAAGTTTATTACACACCAATTTGCTTCATAATAGTGACGAAACCACAAGTGAAACTTCTACAAGCTCACAGGCAACTGAACGTGTTTTCCAGATTTCTTTTTTCAATTTGCCAACTATCCAGAGAATCAGAGATATCAGATCAAATAAAATAGGTTCCTTGATGGCTATTCTGGGAACCGTAACTAGAACTTCAGAAGTCAGACCAGAATTATATCGTGCCTGCTTTACTTGTGACTTATGTTCCGCAGTTATTGAAGGGGTCGAACAAGTTTTCAAATACACTGAACCTACTTCTTGTCCTTCATGTGAGAATCAATCCTACTTTACCTTGAATGTTTCCAAATCTCAATTCATCGATTGGCAAAGAGTCAGAATTCAAGAAAACTCAAATGAAATTCCAACTGGATCCATGCCTCGTACATTGGACGTTATTTTGAGAGGAGAAATTGTTGAAAAAGCCAAACCAGGTGATAAATGTAGATTCACCGGTTGTGAAATTGTTATTCCAGATGTTTCTCAATTGGGATTACCAGGTGTCAAACCACAATCAGTTAAAGAATCAAGAGCTTCTGAGTTGAATAGTGGTGTTTCTGGGTTAAAAACACTAGGTGTAAGAGATTTAACCTATAAGCTTGCATTTGGTGCATGCCATGTGGCATCTTTGATTAACAAAGCAGGGGGTAATGAACAACTTGAAGTTGATTCAAATGACCAAGAAGTATTCTTAACCTCATTAAGTGATTCAGAAGTTTCCCAATTGAAGGAGATGGTTAAAAATGAACACATATATGACAAGTTAGTCCAATCCATTGCCCCTGCCGTGTTTGGCCATGAAGTTATCAAAAAAGGTATTCTTTTGCAATTATTGGGAGGTGTTCATAAGAAAACAGTAGATGGAATTAACTTGAGAGGGGATATCAATATCTGTATTGTTGGTGATCCATCCACTTCGAAATCTCAGTTTTTGAAATATGTCTGTGGATTTTCTCCTCGAGCTGTTTATACATCTGGTAAAGCATCTTCCGCTGCCGGTTTAACCGCAGCTGTTGTCAAAGATGAAGAAAGTGGAGAATACACAATTGAAGCAGGTGCCTTGATGTTGGCTGATAATGGGGTTTGTGCCATTGATGAATTTGATAAAATGGATATAGCTGATCAAGTTGCCATTCATGAAGCCATGGAACAACAAACCATTTCTATTGCCAAAGCAGGTATTCATGCTACTTTGAATGCCAGAACATCTATTTTGGCCGCTGCCAATCCAATTGGTGGTAGATATAACAGAAAGATGGGACTTCGTGCTAACTTAAACATGACTGCTCCTATTATGTCGAGATTCGATTTATTCTTTGTCATTCTTGATGATTGTAACGAAAGAGTGGATACACAATTGGCCTCACACATTGTCGATTTACATATGCTTCGAGATGAAGCTATTGATCCTCCGTATTCCGCTGAACAATTGGCCAGATATATCAAATACGCAAAAACTTTTAAGCCAAAGATGACCAAAGAAGCAAGAGATTTCTTGGTTACCAGATACAAAGAATTGAGAGAAGATGATGCCCAAGGATTAGGTAGATCTTCATACAGAATCACCGTTAGACAATTGGAATCTATGATCAGATTGTCGGAAGCTATTGCTAGAGCTAATTGTACCGAAGAAATCACTCCAAGTTTTGTTGCCGAAGCGTATGATTTGTTAAGACAATCCATTATCAGAGTTGAAATGGATGACATTGAAATGGAAGAAGAAGCCGAGGATGAACAAGGTCAACAACAACAAGGAGAAGAAGGAGAACAACAGGAACAACAGGAGCCAGGAGCTGAACAAACTCAAGTACCACAAGATAGTGAACAATCACAAGACACCCCAAGAAGTCAAGCAGTATCAATTTCGTATGACAAATACTTGTCCATAATGAACTTGTTGGTCAAGAAAATCACCGAAGATGAGAAAGAAGGAGGTGACGGTGTTTCTGCCGAGTCCTTGGTTGAATGGTATTTGCTTCAAAAAGAAGATGATATTGCCAGTGAACAAGAATATTTACAAGAAAGAAAATTAGCTTACAAGGTGTTGAAGAGATTAGTCAGAGATAGAATATTGATGAGTGTTACTGAAGGTGATGATGTGGTGTATATCATTCATCCAAATTGTGCAATCTTGGACTTTTTCGATAGAGATTGATGATTGTCCTTATATGAACCCTTGTTGGCTTTAATTTTTTCTTTTCTTCCATGTTTGTATTTATATTAAGTAATTATTACACGTAAAGTTAGTCTGATTTTTTTTTTTTATTTATAAACCATTCTTTTATTTATTTATTTAACTGCTTTTCAAATTGACCCTGAATGTAGCTTGGTTAGGATTTGCACTAGCGCCTTCTTTTTTAATCTCAATCCATTCTGTAGGAGTTGTATTCTGAGCACAATCTTCACAATGTTCCACAAATGCCTTTGAATTAGGAAACATACGTTGACAAGAACGACACCAACCTGGATCATCCCCAGGGTTCAAATCACCGATTGGTTGCTTATCTCTCACATAATGAATCAAACGTAAATGTCTTTTCAAAACGTCCAATCGGTTAAAAGCACCATCTTTTTTATGACATGTCGGATCATTCTTCCAGTATGGACATTGATATTGCGGAGGGGCATGTGATTTCGAATGTCTTGTCAAATCTGAATGCCGAGCAAATGCCCAAGTACACCCGGGATTAGTACATACAAAAGGTTTGTCTGATTTCTTGGAAATGGTTCGTTTTGGCTTATCTTGTCTGAATATTATGACCGACGAGCCCGGTGGACGAGTTTGTTGGTGTCTTTGCTGTAATAAAAGTTGCTGTTGTTGTTGTTGTTGTTGTTGTGGAAGTGTCAGTGCTGGTATTGATTGACGTTGTGGTTGTGGTTGAACTGGGGGAGGTGATTCCCGAGTCTCCAGTGGAAGAGACGATTGCGGCTCAGGTTGTTTCTGTTGTTCTGGTTCATATTCTTGTTTCAATTGTACTGATTGTTGCTGTTTTTCTTCTTCCTGTTGTTCTTTTTCATATATATGATCCTCATCCTGTTGGTTCAGCTCCAGTTGTTGATCTTGCTGTTGTTGTGGAGGTGATGGTTGTGGTTGCGGTTGTAGTTGTACATGTTGCTCTCGATGTAGAGGCTGGTATGGGATGTATGTAGTAAAAGGCTGGGTATCCGAGCGATACGGAGACACCAATTTAGGTAATGGGAAGTTTGAGGCACTTGGAAGTTCTGGTTTCTTTACCTCTTTCTTTAAATGGACATCAGCTTGATTTGTCATTGTATATCTGTATGTGTAGGTTGTGTAGTATATACAGCAGCTATACAGTGGGAAAAGGACGCCGCTTGTTATGAGGATTAGATTTTTTTTTTTCTTCTGGTTGTCCTTCGCTCGTATTAATTTTTTTTTGTGTAGTGCTGTACTGTGAAGTGGTGGTGGTGGTGCTGTTGTTGTTGTTGTTGTTCTTGTTGTTGCTACAGGTAGTGTGTGATGGTATAATTATAATTCTTTTACCCATTTCTCTGTCAAGAGTAGTTTCGGTAGCACTATCTCATTATCTCCGTATCAAGCACATACTCTCTCTCGCTTTTGATGAGTAAGAAAAGGAAAGGGGAAAGTAGGGATTTCGGTTGTAAGAAGGTTAAGTCCAATGACAACGCTCTTAATTTGCATTAGTTTTCATTGCTATGTGCATTCCAGTTACTACTACTATTAGTAACTATTACTAATTACACAAAAACTATTTCCGAATGAAATCACTACTAACTAGCCACCGGAAATCCTCATATTCTTGATTTCCGATATGACAAACCGGTCAATAATCATTTGGAAAATTCCATCATCCTGCATAATGGCTATAAGGGATATTCATATTCAGATTTCCCCAACTATAAATATAACCTCCACTTTCCTTTTAGCAAAAATCTATTTCATGTTCGCTTTTTTTTAAAAGTTTTCTTACATCTAGTATCAATTACTACTATACTTTATACTATCACATACCAATTATTCCAATGACTGACGTATGTCCCTAATTTTTTTTTATGCACAGAAAAGTTTTTTTGTTGATTGTGTGTCATTACTAACTTGTTGCAGAAAATCGAAATTTTAAAATTTGCCGGTGAAGACGGAGCTTACAAGAGAAGACCATCCAGTTTCAGAGAGTTCATTAGTTCCAAGCCAGGCGCTCGTTTCCCACCAGAAGCTGGCAGATACCACCTTTATGTTTCCTTTGCTTGCCCATGGGCTCACCGTACCTTGATCACACGTCATCTTAAAGGTTTGACCTCCATCATTGGTTTGTCTGTTGTCCACTGGCACATGGATGACAAGGGCTGGAGATTCCCAACTAAGGAAGAATTAAAAGAATTGAAGTCCGAAGATGACCTTTCTATTGGTACCCCAGATAACGTCTACGGTTTGGACCGTCTCAGACAATTATACTTCAAAGCTAACCCAGACTACGTTGGAAGATTCACTGTTCCGGTCTTGTGGGATAAAAAGGAAGGTACCATTGTTAACAACGAATCTTCCGAAATTATCAGAATGTTCAACACTGAATTCAACAGTATCTTGCCAAGTGAGTACGCTTCGGTTAACCTCGTTCCAGATAATTTGGCTTCTCAAATCGACGAATTGAATGGCTGGATCTATGACAACATCAACAATGGTGTGTACAAAACTGGTTTTGCTACCAAACAAGAAGTCTACTCCGCTGAATGTCAAAACGTTTTTGATCACTTGGACAAGGTTGAAGCTATATTTAAAGACAACCACACTAAAAATAAGGGAGCATTTTTGTTGGGAGACCAATTGACCGAAGCTGATATCAGATTGTATACCACCATTATCAGATTTGATCCTGTCTATGTTCAACATTTCAAGTGTAATATTGGTATGATCAGAACTCATTATCCATACATTCATGACTGGGTCAGATTATTGTATTGGAAGATCCCTGGGTTCCAAGAAACTACTAATTTCGAACATATCAAGTTCCATTACACCAAGTCCCATGTCAAGATCAACCCATATGGTATCACTCCTTTGGGACCTGTTCCAAATATTTTGCCAATAGAAAAGAAATAAAATGGGTGCAATTATGTTGTGGCTAAAGCTATAAAGTGAAATATATGCATGGTTTATATATATACTTCTATACTTCTATTATAAAATAAATTCCCAAAAACAATAAACAAAAAAGAGAGAGTGAAATGAAATATAATATTAAATTACACGTAAGAGCATTTTTATCATTCCTGTTTCAACATTTAACATACCAGTCGTCTTCCGTTATTCGTAATACGTTGTGTGAGTTTTCGTTTCTTTTTTCGTGTTGAGTGCGAAATTCTCGTCCCCTGTTTTTTTTTTTTTTTTCTTCTCTCCTAGCCCATTGTCTTTCTTGTGCTGTCTGGCTTTCTTTTTATTTTTCGTTAAATTCAAATCAAAACAAAAAAATTTTCTTTATTTAGATATTTACGTCTTACAAATTAGAATAAGAATCGGATTCACCACATTTGCTTTACATCAATGAGAGGTATGTACAACCCAGAAATACAGAATTTGATTACTTGCACAATTAGAACCACAGTATTAACACGTCTTTGTTTTTTGCAGACTATAAAGTAGTAGTATTAGGAGCTGGTGGGGTAGGAAAATCGTCAATTACTGTTCAATTCGTTCAGGGTGTGTATGTCGAAAGTTACGATCCCACAATTGAAGATTCATACAGAAAGCAAATCGAGGTCGATGGAAGAGCCTGTGATTTGGAAATCTTGGATACCGCAGGGGTAGCACAATTCACAGCAATGAGAGAACTATACATCAAAAGTGGTAAAGGGTTCTTGTTGGTTTATTCCGTGACCGACGAAAACTCTCTTAAAGAATTATTGGCCCTTCGTGAACAAGTATTAAGAATCAAGGACAGCGACAACGTGCCAATGGTATTGGTGGGTAACAAATGTGATTTAGAAGACGATCGTGTATTGAGTATAGAAGATGGGGTCAAAGTAAGTCAAGAATGGGGCTTAGTGCCATTTTATGAAACTAGTGCTATGTATAAAACAAACGTTGATGAAGCGTTTATTGATGTGGTCAGACAAATAATGAGAAAAGAAGCCGTTATAAGTGCTGAAAAGAAACAACAGAAGGAGTTGCAGAAACAACAACAACAGCAACAACAAGAACAACAACAGCAAGAGCAACAACAACAAGGAGGTGGAACAAAACCATCTACTTTTGCTCAAAAAACAGCGGGCAATAGTGATACTGTTGCAAATAATAACGCAAGAAACAAGCAATCAACCACAGAAACTCCAAAGTCTAGCTCCGGAAGCAAGTGTTGTACAATAATGTGAGATAGGGGGTTATTTTTTATTCATCAATCCATTCATTTACACGAAAAATTTCTTTTTAATACCACACATCCACATCCACATCCACATCCAGGTCTATTCTCAAATCCACGCTCAAAATCATTTCAAGCAAGCTTACAATTTCAAGAACACGCGTCTGTTTTAATAATATTTATGTGAATCGTGTTAGTAGACCTGCCATAACCTCTTTTATACTTTATCCTCCCCTCCAATTTATAAAAATTTAATTTATTAGTTATTTTATCTTACCCTCAATGTGTGAAATCCGTAATTTTACATAAACGCACAACAATATCTCTACAAAAAAAAAATTACTAAATTATAAACACTCCCCCATTCTATTCCCTCCCTCCCCCCTCCCCTTGATCACCAGATTCATGTACAATGAATAAACTGTGGATTGATATGTTGATCAAAAAAAAAAAAAAAGAAAAAAAAAATCAAGGATTAGCAGGTATAAGCGAAGCTATCTAAGCGGAAAACTAATACACTGTTCGTTTAACCAAAATCAGAAAGTAAAGTAAAGAAACAAAAAACAAAAAAGAAACACCTAAGCAGTATACTATGGCTAGTGTACTATAAATAATACAGAAAGTTTTTGTGTAACCTGTGGATACGAATAGCATCAACATTTGGTAGCTCAAAAAAGAACAGAAAAGTTTAAAAGGTAACTGGCAATATAAAGAGACGGAAGGAACCCATGCGAGTCTATTATGTACTTCAAACAAAGAAACAAAAAAAAATATGGTATATTTATGATATATCTAGAATAATAAAAAAATAAAATAGATCTAAAGCTTAGTTGCAGCATTGTATGTGGTGTTTTGGTAATCCCAGTAGAAACTAAGTTCAGTTGGATAGGAAGAATTAAGACCACATTCTTCAGCGATATTGTAACTACCAATTCTTTCGTTAATATAGTCTTCAAAATCGTCCAATTTACATGAGAAACCTGGACCTGTAGCACATTTAGGAATTGGAACAACAGCATCATTGATGATGTATCTCACATAGGATTCATTACTACATTTGTATTTTTCGGTGTAGATTCTTGCACCTTGTGGAACAATTGCTGCATGTGAATAAGGATTTGGAAATGGAATATAATCAGTAGGTAAATCTTCAGCAGGTTGGAACAATCCTAAAGCAGTATGATAGATCTCTAAATCAGTATCATGAGCAAACGACAACCAGATTTGATTTTTGTTTTTGGTGTCTTTCAATAATTCCAAGGATGCATTAAGCAAAATAGCACCAACATATTTGTTTTCTGAATTTCCTGGACCATTAGTATAATATTTATCTAAATCATCACCATATGAATATCTGAGTAATTCTTGATTGGTGAAAAGGTTACAGAATGGACTGCTGCTACGAACATTAAGTTCATATGCACACCAATCAAAAAATCTAGAAGCATCTCTCAGAGTTAAGTTCAATCCAGGATTTTGAGTGTTCAATCTATTTTTTATGTCATCCAAATAGGAAGTGTTGTATCTGGAAGCAATATATTCAGTGGCCAGACTATTGTAGTTTGGACATCCGTGTCTTGGCGTCAAACTATTGATACCAGCTTCTTCACTTTCTGAAATGACATTGAACTTGACAGTTTTTCCTTCGGCAAAGTCGTCTCCCAAAAACCCTCTAGCGAAATATCTTGATGTTTGAAAGACTCTAGCAGAGTTGGAAGAAAAAATAGGCAATGTGGAATTGGCAACATACAAGGAACCATACTTGGCTCTAAATTCAGCACCATGTCTCAATGCATTAGTAGTACCAGCATAAGTACCTTCAGAATTTTGCGGGGTGGTACAAAGAGCATAGTTGGAACTATCTTGAACGAAGAAAGTGTAACCATCATTTAAGAAAGCCAAATCGCCTTTAAAGGTTTGATTGTAGTTTTCGAACTTTCTGAACACTTGTTCTAAATTTCCACCAGAACTAGCAGTTGGATAACGTTCACCATGTCTACTATAAAGTTGGACTTGTTCAATGGAACAACCATCTGGAATAGCAGTAGAAATACCATAACCTGGTTTCTGGAAATATGGTGCTGCTCCACCAAGAAAATGAAGGATGTTAGATGACTCAACAGATGCTTGTTGTGGAGTAGCAACATCTTGGTAAACACCTTGACCAGCGAATAATAAACCACCATTTATCAAACTTGAAACAGAAACCATTTTACCTATTGATTCTTAACCGCAAGTTATCTGACACTTAAAAAAAAAACCAACCTGGATGACAGTGGCAGATATTCCTCTCTTATTTATACTGAAATTATTGCAAAAACTGATATGGGGGATGAAACTGCTGCTTCAGCATGACAATGTTTGTTTGAAGGTATTAATACGATGTATTAATTCATCCACGTGTGTAATTCTAATAATTATGAAGTACTGGTTTTTTTTTGTGAATTCGTAGTTGACGTAAAGGTTGACACATTTTTTTTTGATTAGTAAACCGAAGACAATGAAGGAGATGTAAATTAGGTATCAACCTACATTGTTTGGGCCACAAAGTAAATAAAGGGCACAAAGTAAATATGGGCTCAAACACCTTCAAAGCCAGTTATTTATCAGATCCAAACCAAATCAAACCAAACCAAATGAATTGAATGAATGAGATATGTAGTTGGATTGGGTTGCTGACAACAAAACAAGGGGCCAAAGGATTACTTTGCAGTTTATGTCAAGAATATCGAAATAATTCTTCAATTAAGGGATCATGATAGAACTATTTATCTAATATTAGCTTTCTATCATGATTTTCTTGGCCACGTTGTTCTAGACCATCTTGTTATTCATAACCTGTTGTATTCATTGGTGAGAAAGTTTATATTTGCAAGGGCTGCAACAGTTGGGTTGACATGTAAATAACTCGAGAAAAATTGTTGGGAATAATATATTACCTTATATATTACAAAAGGCTATTCCACATAATTATACTCATACACGGCCATGTCTCAGAAAGTAGCAATTCCTGACCACCAATGTTGGAAGATTTTTTTTGTTTTCATTCTGGTCACATAAATTGTTTCAGAACTAGCGGAGTATGTCGATCAAAAATTCCGTTCCACATTTTTTGGGAACGAATAAACAGTGGCATGTTCCAATAAAGAAAAACAAAACCCGATCGGGCGATTCTGCGGGACCCGTCCTACGGTTTTGACTGAAAAAAAAAAATTATAGAAGATACGAGGAAAATTTTCTATATATTTCGGTATCACCACCACCAACGTCTGTCCAACGTCCCCCCTCCCCTCATTATTACAGTTGCATCTATAATGTTAGGAATAAATAGATTGGTTTTTTCCAAATTTTTTGCTAGCTCGTGCAAAAGGATAACTAGAGTGCCTAACACCGCAACATCCATAAAGCTCTCCTCGAATCCTATACGACAACAACATGCCAGGCTGACTTTAATTTTACAACAAATTAGATTCAATTCCACTACTACAACCACCAACGACAATATACCACCAAAGGATGACCAGACACAACCTCCACCAAAAAGTAAAAAACGACCTAAACTCACAGCGGATATTCTCAAATTATTAAGGTTGGCCAAACCAGAATCGAAACTGATCTTTTTTGCATTAATTTGTTTAGTTGCAACTTCGGCAACTAGTATGGCATTACCATTAATAATGGGTAAGATCATAGATACAGCCAAGACAGAAGAAGACGACAAAGATAGTAAGGACGAAGAGAACAAGAAAAGCATCGATGAAAAATTGATATTTGGGTTGTCCCAACCAATGTTTTATTCAGCATTAGGTGTCTTGTTTATAGTAAGTGCCACCACGAATTTTGGACGTATTTACTTGTTGAGATCAGTTGGGGAAAGATTAGTAGCAAGATTAAGATCCCGATTATTTCTGAAAATATTAGCTCAGGATGCATATTTCTTTGATATTGGACCTTCTAAAGTAGGAATGAAAACAGGTGATTTGATTTCCAGAATTTCTAGTGACACCCAAATCATTTCCAAAAGTTTAAGTATGAATATCAGTGATGGTATGAGGGCTATAATTAGTGGATGTGTTGGGTTGTCTATGATGTGTTTTGTTTCCTGGAAATTAACCTTGTGTATGAGTTTGATATTCCCTCCTTTGATTACAATGTCCTGGTTTTATGGTCGTAAAATCAAAGCCTTGTCTAAGTTAATTCAAGAAAATATCGGAGACATGACCAAAGTTACCGAGGAAAAGTTGAATGGGGTGAAGGTTATTCAATCGTTCAGTCAACAGCAATCAATGGTGCATAAGTATAACGAAGAAATCAAGAAAATCTTTAACAGCTCTATGAGAGAAGCAAAATTATCAGGATTTTTCTACTCCACTAATGGGATTATAGGAAATGTCACCATGATCGGGCTCTTGATCATGGGCACAAGATTGGTCTCCACCGGAGAATTGACAATTGGTGATTTGTCCAGTTTTATGATGTATGCCGTTTACACTGGTAGCTCAGTCTTCGGATTAGGTAATTTCTACACCGAGTTGATGAAAGGTATCGGAGCTGCCGAAAGAGTCTTTGAATTGGTTGAATATAAACCAAGAATCTTGAATAATTTGGGCAGAAAAATTGAGAACTTAGGCGGGGACATCGTTCTTAAAGATATTGATTTCAAGTATCCGTCACGTCCAGATTCAGTTATTTTTGAAGGATTGAATCTCAAGATTAACCAAGGAGAGAATGTGTGTCTTGTTGGACCATCTGGTAGTGGTAAGTCAACCGTTAGTCAATTGCTCTTGAGATTCTATGATCCAGACCACGGGAAAATTTCTATCGGAGATAACGAAATCTCGGAGCTTAATTTGAATCATTATAGAACACAATTGGGTTACGTTCAACAGGAACCGCTTTTATTTAGTGGCACAATTAAAGAGAATATATTGTTCGGCAAAGAAGGTGCTACCGAGCAAGAAATCGAAAAAGCCATGGGGTTGAGTTATGCTTCATCGTTTATAAGAAATTTACCCGACGGATTGGAAACCAAGATTGGTGCCTCACAATCTACACAATTAAGTGGAGGTCAAAAGCAAAGAGTTTCATTAGCAAGAACATTAATCAGAGATCCTAAAATATTGATTCTAGATGAAGCTACGTCAGCCTTGGATTCGGTTAGCGAAGAAATGGTTATGAGAAATTTGATTGAATTGAACAAGGAAAAGGGAATTACAATAATATCAATTGCTCATAGATTGTCTACAATTAGAAACAGTGACAGGGTTATTGTGTTTGATCAAGACGGACAAATCGTCGAGGATGGAGGTTTCAACGAATTGCATAATAACCCAAACAGCAAGTTTAATAAGTTATTAAAGAGTCATAAGTTAGAATAAGTTTATATTTTGCATGTACTTGTACATAGTGCTATTGATCATAAACGTACGTTTTATTTTATATTATTTTATTTTTTGTTTTTATTTGTTTTTTTTTCTTACAATCCTTTATCGTTTCGGAGCCATTCTCCGTTGCCACCATCTTGCATTCTAGCATGCTCTGTCAATTTAAGTATGAGGGCAAAATGTGCATGGTCCATGTACTCCATTTAACAGGTGCAAAACGGATAAAAAAAAACTGCAACGTTCAAGGTACAGGTCGAAAAAAAAAGAATTCACATGCAAAGTTTCATTAGACGCTATTTTCCAATGCACCCATAAAGCTCAATCTAAAAACACAAGACATTCGAAGGAAGTGGCTCGAGTTTTCCTTGCGTGTCATATAGACTTCGTGATGTTTCATTTTAGCCCTGAACTTACGAATACGAACCCCCTTGGATGGATTTTTTTTTTTGGAGAACCTTATTTCCGTTCAATCCGAGGTGCCTGGTTATTGGTGAGAGTGTGTTGCTTAGTGCGGGTTGTTTGAATGACCTTTAGTAATGTAAATGTAAGTGTAGTACTTGAAATCCGGGACTTGATTGTCGGATAGTATGGATAGTATTCGGACTTATCCTACCATAAAGCAATGGTAGTGTGAGCACACAAAGCAATCAAAAGGAACAATCGGACATTACAAGCTTATGTGGAAAGGGCTAAGCACGAAATATTTTAGGTTACTCAAAACCACCCAATAGAAAATACCATTCTATTCTTCCCATCCGTTACAATCTGTATCTAAATGTATATATAAAGTGAAACCCAATTCTCCTATGTTATAATCCTGGGTTATTCTTCTTTATATTTTTTCTCTCCCTTTCTTAACCCTTATTACCATTTCTTGGCCCAATTTCCCCCACAGTCTGACCCTTGATTCCTTTTCTTTTTTTTTTTTGCTCGTCCCCGCCCCTCAGAACCAGTACGGCTTTCTATCAATTGTGAAGTTTTTGGGTTTTTTTTATCTATTTTTTTTTATCAGATTTTGAGTTAATACTGCCAATTCATAAAGACAAAGATAATATCCCATACTAAGCCTGTAAATTGTTCAACCAACCAAACAGAATGCCGTTTTATAAGAAGGTGACACATACTTTGATACCTGAATCAATTCACAATTTGGCAACTCATCACGGAGCCGATGACGAGAAGTCAGAAAAAGGTAGCAGCCACAACAACAACAACAACAACCATGAAACTCAAGCTACCAAAGAGAAATCAACATATCAGTCCATGTCAGGAAGAGTCAGTTATGAGGATGACGATAATGAAGATGATGCAGCAAAAATGGAAGAAGGAAGCAATTTCTTTACCGGTTTATTAAATACAACGACCTTATGTTCCGGTTTAGGGTCATTAAATAACTTGAAGAAGCAGTACTTGGATGATTTTATAAAGAAAAGTGGGTTACACAATCTTGTGCCACAACAACTCCCACAACTACATCTACCACAACCACAAGGTAAGCACGAAAAGAACCAATCGATTTCCAGTTCCCTTGATAACGGAAGTGAACCGTCACTCAATACAATGGGAGAGTTGAATCGTGTTTCAAGCAAGGACTCGGAAGTATCTGAGGACTCTGAAGAGAACTCTCAGGATGGCGATCAAGAAGAAGAGGTTATCGCCAACGACTTGGAAGCAACCAAGGACAATGTTCCACCAAGTACTGCCACTACTTCTGCAGCAGCAGAATTGACAAAGACATCAACCACAAGCACAATGATCACCCTTCAAGAAACTGAACCAGCTACAGTTACAACAGACTCGGGTGCCACGGAAGTTAAAGTTGCAACTGAAACCAAAATAGCACGTATTCCGGACGAAGTTTTGGAAGGACTTAATCCATTGCAAAGATCAGTTGTGACAAATTTGGACCCCCACTCCATCAAGGAAGGTATTCTAATCAAAGTGAAAACTTCCGACCACCAAACCAAAGAGGATATAGTAAACGAGCAAGAGAGTTTAAAGCAAAAGGTCCAATTGCGTCTTAAAATCGCCGACAAGTTACAAAAAGTGTTTGATTTGGAAGACTCCGACATATTCCTTGGGAATTACAGCTCATGGTTAATAAAAGATGTTTTGCTACAAGGTCATTTGTATCTCACGAAGGATGCACTTTTATACTTTGCGTTTCTTCCAAAGCGTTTTTCATTTGAACATGCTTCTGAAGTGTTAAACACCGATGATTCTTCCAATATCGTCCACAAAGGTACATTGGGATTTAAGACAGGAAAATATGGTGAAGTCATTCTCAATGCTGTTATGCAACATAGATACTGGGCAATTCTAAGGTCAGAAACATTGAGTATTTACTCATCTGCCACAGACTTGTACTTCCCTGTTTTAGTAATCGATATTAAAACTTGTTTGTATGCTGAAATCATGGACAAAGAGAAACTTGGCAAAGAAGCGATATCCCCAATCAATAGAGGCAGTGGCGCTCAAAGTCCTGTTGGTGGAACTAGTACTCCAAGGTCTACAACGTTAGAAGACACAGCATCCGAACTTAACAGTATGCTCTCCGGAGAATCCTTCTCCCCTACAGAAGACAATGTGGAATCTACATCTACCGATGTCTGGTTCAAATTGGTAACTGCCAGAAAAACTTATAAATTCCATTGTGATAGCTCTTTCTCGGCACGTCAATGGTGTAATAATTTAACAAAATTGATATTCCAACACAACAATGCCAATGCCAGTAGTGAAGTGTTGATTAAAATACCAATCAGTGATATTACTGAATATAATAAACGAACCTTGTTCAATGAAGAAGCAGATGAGGACGAAATTGATGATTCTATGAACGACATACCTTTGAATTTTTCAGTCAAGTATTTCAGTCACGTTAAAACCATGACAGACAACAATAAGAAGAAAGATAAATCCAAGAAGAATTCCAAGAATCCAGAGGACTTGGTTGTCGAAGAAGTCAACTTTTTATTCCCGAAGAATGGTATTGGGTTTTTTGAAGCTTTTGATCGTGTGATGAATGATGATCCGGAAAAAGTCGATGTGGTTGCCAGAATGTCTTCACGAGATTCAACCACCTCATTAAGATCATTATCAACTTTGAGTCCATCATCAAATACATTAGTCAAAACAGTGATGGATTTCAACAGATATGATGTACCAACGGAAGATTCGTCTACATTAAGGAAACTTAGCAAGACATTTACCAGTCCGACGAGGATATTTAGAGCACAAACCCTTGGCTCTCTAGAAAGACCAAGTATTGCATCAGTTACCACAAGAGACAGTTTTGAAAGTGATACTCATCTTCAGTTGCCTCGTGCATTGACCGAAAAAGGTTTGAAGAGCTTGGATTTGTCATTTGTCACGAGCCTTAAGAAAATGGAGGAAGCATCTTCAAGGTATGAGAAACCACACTTCCTGCCAGACGATTTACCATTACCGAGTAACTTATCTGATCCTTTTGCAGTTAAGAAGGAGTCAAGAAGACCAATTCTGAAGAGTATAAAGGCGTTGTACAATGTCGGTACTAGATGGTCCGCATCGCCTAATCATTTTATAAACGATGGAAAGTATTATGTTGAAAAAGAGGAAGAAAGAAAAGAGTCCCAAAGAAACTTCCAAAGTCATTTTTCTACAAACTCCAGATTGATTGCTTCTTATTATGGTCATTTAATCAGAACAGTGCCAATTTATGGTAAATTTTACGTGTCAGATACAGAAGTTTGTTTCAGAAGTTTATTGCCCGGTGTTTCTACAAAGATGGTGTTACCAATGATGGAAATTGAAGATGTCAAATTGTCTGGAATACTGAAATTAACGCACCACGGCTTGTCATTGGTTGTGAATGGTGCCGAAGAATTGAGCGTGGAGTTTGGTTCATCCAAAGCTAGAGATGATTTCAAACTGGTTATTCTTGATCAATTGGAGAAGCTCCATTCAAATGAGGGATTTAGACCAAAGCCACACCAATGGGGTAGCAATTATGACGTTGAATTAAGTAAGACCAGAATGGAATACACCGATTCAGAAAGACGTGAACTTCTGCGAAGTTATGACGATCCTCTGAAAGATGTCCAATTGGCTGAGCAAAGAATCGAATTAGCAAGAGTTAGAATGTTTGAAGATAGATTGATGGCAGCTTCAGGTTTGGATGTTCCTATAATTTTGGAAGATTCACCATTCTTCAAGACGGAAATGAGACCTTCAACTTCCTATAATATCACGTTGTTAACCATCGGATCAAGAGGGGATGTTCAGCCCTATATTGCATTAGGGAAAGGTTTGATCAAAGAGGGTCATAATGTTACAATAGCAACTC
Source organism: Candida neerlandica (assembly GCA_030557875.1). NCBI lineage: Eukaryota > Fungi > Ascomycota > Pichiomycetes > Serinales > Debaryomycetaceae > Candida > Candida neerlandica. The sequence continues at coordinate 22,316 of JANIWD010000114.1, forward strand.
ATGGAGAATTTGGAGACTGGATTAAGAAGAGTGGATTGAATTTTAAAGAAATTGCTGGTAATCCAGCCGAATTGATGTCATTTATGGTGACACACAATACAATGTCCGTTAGTTTCCTTAAGGATGCACAACAAAAGTTCAAAGCTTGGATTGGTACATTATTAACCACCAGTTGGAAGGCTTGCCAAGGTTCAGATATTTTGATCGAGAGTCCTTCCGCAATGGCTGGTATCCACATTGCTGAGGCATTGGGTATTCCTTACTTTAGAGCTTTCACCATGCCTTGGACAAGAACAAGAGCTTATCCACATGCATTTTTTGTTCCCGATCAAAAGAAAGGAGGGTCCTACAACTACTTGACACATGTTTTGTTTGAGAATATCTTTTGGAAAGGAATTTCTGGTCAAGTGAATAAATGGAGAGTTGAGGAATTGGATTTACCGAAAACCAACTTATACAGATTACAACAAACAAGAGTTCCATTTTTGTATAATGTCTCGCCTACTGTCTTGCCACCGGCTGTTGATTTCCCTGATTGGATCAAGGTTACAGGATATTGGTTCTTGGATGAGGGTTCTGGAGATTATAAGCCACCTGAAGCACTTGCTAAATTTATGAGTGATGCTGCAACTGATGGGAAAAAGATTGTATATATTGGATTTGGTTCCATTGTTGTGAAAGATGCCAAGTCATTGACCAAAGCTGTTGTTGAAGCAGTCGAAAGAGCAGATGTTCGTTGTATTTTGAACAAAGGTTGGTCCGACAGATTAGATAAAAAGGGTAAAGATGAAATTGAAGTGGAATTACCGGCACTGGTTTACAATTCTGGTGCTGTTCCTCATGATTGGTTGTTCCCACGTATTGACGCTGCAGTTCATCATGGTGGTTCTGGTACAACTGGTGCAACTTTGAGAGCTGGTATCCCAAGTATTATTAAACCGTTCTTTGGGGATCAATTTTTCTATGCAACCAGAGTAGAAGATTTGGGAGCGGGATTGGCATTGAAGAAGTTGACTGCAAGAACATTGGGAAATGCTCTTGTTACGGTTACTGAAGATTTGAAGATTATTGAAAAGGCTAAAAGGGTGAGCGAACAAATCAAACATGAACATGGTGTTCTTAGTGCAATTGAAGCTATCTATTCAGAATTGGAATATTCAAGAAACTTGATCTTTATCAAAGATATTCACAACCAAAACTACAAACGTCACCATCCAGATTTCAGATCACAATCTGGTATTCAATCTCCTATTGAACCAAGTGATGATGAGGAGGACGACGATGATGACGATGACGAGGATGAAGATGAGAATGAAGGTGATGAAGGTGTTGTAGTTGAAGACGAAGACAGTCAAGAATCCGATAACAAGACAGAAAAACTACCAGAAGAGAGTGATTAAATATCCGCATAGTAAAGTCTAGTGTTTTGTTCCATTCATTCGTTTAGTAATTTATTTATGCATGCATATTTGTACTAGTATATGTAGTAATATTATAGTCTTTTTTGCATTTAATTCCAACTTGTGCGACAAAATTATTAACACTAATGCGCACTAAATATTCATAATACGTGACCAAATAATTTCACACCAGAAATGTATGATATATTATGGTATGAACTATTAATGTCACGTGTAATAATTAAAAACTCTTCTCTTTGGTTGTGAAGGATTAAAATCCTTTAGTGTAAAATAATTTTGTCTCGCAAGTTTCAATAATTTCTTACAGTAGATTTGAAATAAAAAAGAAAAAGACTTTATTATTTATTCAAATGTATGAGAAAGTTTTTCTAATCGCACGAAAAATTGCGTAATTTCGTCTGACTCATACAACTTCTGTGCTACCAAGTGTTATCACCAAAAAATCGATAGAGTCAAACGCCGCTACTCACCACCAGGTAAACCCCAGTTTGAAAGACGTCGATCGTAAGAAAATGCAGTTAAACCTGACACACTAGAGATGCCGATAGCACGTGATGAGTGGAATTTAGTAGTGGACATATATATATATAATAACAAAGTACCTAATAATAAAAAACAAGTAGAGAAAGAATATCCGAGTCATCATTAACTGGAAGTTTGTTCTTATATTTCTGGTTTGTGTCACATTTACAGATACAGCGTGAGGATCCACAATTACATATCTATGACTTTTTTTTCACTCTCTTTATTTCATTGACCTTTTTTTTTCAACTCCCTTCAGCTATAATTTTAAATTGGACTCTGATTGTTCTTCTTTGTCTTTTTATATTTATACATAAAAAAAAAGGTTTTCACAACTTCCTTCTTCCTTTTCAAGAGATATTATTTTTACCTTACAATACTGATGGCATATAAAGACGTCACCGAGGAACAACTTCAATCCAATCCATACTCAAGACTAGTTCCGGGTCAAAAGATTGTTGAAATACCCGAATACGATCTAGAATGTGGCGAAACCTTATACAACTTCCCAGTTGCCTATAAAACTTGGGGGAAATTGAATGAAACCGGTGATAACGGATTGGTCATTTGTCATGCATTAAGTGGATCTTCAGATGTTGATGATTGGTGGGGTGAATTATTGGGAGAGAATAAAGCATTTGATCCATCTAAATATTTCATAATCTGCATAAATTTCCTTGGATCTCCTTATGGATCATGTTCACCTGTGACTATCGATAAACTGACCGGTAAGCCATATGGACCTTCATTCCCCTTGGTTACATTCAAAGATGATGTCGGAATACAGAAATTGATCTTGGATTCATTGAATGTGAAACTGTTAGCTGCCGTTATTGGTGGATCCATGGGCGGTATGTTGGCATTGGAATATCTGGCCATTTACAATAATACCGGATACGTTAAAAAAGTCGTTGCATTAGCCACTGCAGCTAGAACTTCAGCATGGTGTATATCTTGGAATGAAACCCAAAGACAGTGTATATTTAGTGATCCATACTACGACGATGGATTCTATTATGAGACAGGTAATAAACCAGACTCTGGTTTAAGTGCAGCAAGAATGGCAGCTTTGCTTACCTACCGTTCCAGAAACTCATTTGAAAACAGATTTGGTAGAAAATTGGGAGTCAGAAAATCATCATCAGCTTCTTCCAATGGTGAAGATAGTGGCAGATCTAGTCCTATAACTAAATCAAAACACGAAGCACACAGTTTATTGCACAATGATGGATCAAAATCACTCAATGGAGATACCACCCCAGCAGTTAATGACAAATATCCACCTACTTATTTCTCCGCACAATCCTATATGCGTTATAACGGGTCCAAATTCATTGATAGATTCGATGCAAACTGTTATATATCCATTAGTCGAAAATTGGATACCAATGATTTATCACGTGGCAGAATTAGTAATTTCGAAGACTACATAAATGGCAATACCAATGGCAATAGTGATCCTTTGGTTGACGTTTTGAAAGGTCTCTCCACCCCCACATTAGTTATTGGCATTGAATCAGATCATCTTTTCACTATAACCGAACAAAGGCTCTTGGCTGATAATATCCCAAACTCGATATTTGAAAAATTAGATAGTGAAGAAGGGCATGATGCTTTCTTGTTAGAATTTGAAAAAATAAATTCCTTTATAACCAGTTTTATGAGTAATTAGAGAATTTCTCTGTTTAATATATATTGCCTGTACAAAGATTTAGTGGATTGTAGAATCTTTAAACGGTTTTTGTTGATCAAATGGTTCCATGTTCATTTTGGAATATTGGGTACATTTTTTGCAAGGTTTAATAGAGGAAAAAGGGAGACTGGATCTTCTGAATCCTCTTCTTGACCATAACAATATCATTATAGAACCTGTCTAGGGCTCTAGAGTTTAGAGATATATTATCTTTGAAACCAGGAGGATGCGTTTTTCGACCAATCCTAAACACTCTGAGACCTGAGAATCATTCATTTCAAAATCGTAAAATTTGATTTCTACCAAGAAGATTTATCAATTCTTGTTCAAATGTAAGGGATGAATTGGTAGTTATACATTTCATATTTAGGCTTTTGCAAATGGGGATGATCTGTTATCTCTTTAGAACCACAGATTGTTGTTCAAACCATAATCCCCCCGTACAATCGATAAAAAGGGGATAATCTGGTAATGGAAATAAGAAATGCATAATGATTGACATGTAGTTGCAGTGACCGGGGTAGTTACAACTCCTCTTAATAGTCTGAACCTCGTGATTTTTCAATCAATCAACAAAATGGCGGGTATGATGCGTATGATATTGTTAGATTTAATCCATTTTATCTTATCAGTCTATGTATTCAATTGGAAATACAAAATGTTTTGGAGACTGTTTTGAATATCGTTGGGGTATATCTAACTATCAGAAGCAAAAAGAAAAAAAAATACACAAGGTTGGTTCTCTAGCGGCATTTCTCTCGGAATTTCCAGCTCCTGGTATCCGCATAGGAAATAGGGGGGTGAACAATTTCAGATTCTTAAAATGGAGAATATTTGCACCAATCTGGCGATATTTACACTTCTTTCATTTGATTACATGTGCCCACGTTCCAAGTGTTTGCTAACCTCTAGGCTTACTTTGTTTGTTTAATTTAGAATCATTTTCGTTCAAGAATTTGAGTATAGAAATTACATGCATATTACATTTTTTTTCCCTGTCTCCCCTGACAAGAAATCAAGAGGTCAGGTTTTATTCTTGACAGATTTATCTTGATAAGACGTCACATAAGAAAATCCTACAACATCGATCTATGATCAAGACCTACAGGGATTAATTGTACGTATTACCAAAACCAATTGGAATAAACTTCTTGGGCGTTATTTTTTTTTTTGGGATCTACGCTCATAGCCCGTTCTGTACGTTGACTCTATTTTTAGGTCTGGATAAGCCGATAATTACCCGAGCCTTATTAAACCTTGTTAAATTGAACTCAAAAGCATACAACAAATTAGAAGGTTTGGTCTCTTTCTCAAATAAAATTCATTGGGTGTGGTTAGCTAATCGATGCCCATACGTATCTGAAACAGTGATGATTGGATAACCCTTGTCCTGTCAATGTTTTTGATAACACAAATTGACGAACTTCCATCTAATTCTGCATTTTTTCCTTCTACCAATGACGTTAGGAATCAGTAACCACTTGAATTCATTTAAACTCGATAGCCTATTTCGTTTGTGTCATATGGTTGCACCGGGAACTAATCAACTTGATAATATATAGCACGTGGTTTACTTATTAATGAATTATACATCTGCATCCCAACACCCCTAATTTTAATTAAATAACCCCCCTATAATGCAAACAAACAAACAATACAATACAATAAAAATGCAAACCAGGCTTTGAATAATGCAATTCACACATGTATGTTCCTCATCACTCATCATGGACCGCTATGGAAATATTTTACTATAAATATTCCATCAATTGGTCCTGATTTTGGGAATTCAATTGTCTTGGTAGAACTTGTCTATTGTTTCTACATCTCCAATAATCATCATCATCACTAAACAATGGTTTCTGTTTCAAAATTGGTCAACGGTGGTTTGTTGTTAGCCGGTCAAAGTGTCTTCCAAGACGTTGCTACCCCACAACAAGGATCTGTTCAATCCTACAACATTATCAACTTCCTCGGTGGATCTGCTCCATACATTCAAAGACAAGGCTATGGTATCTCAACTGATATCCCAGATGGTTGTAAACTCGAACAAATTCAATTGTTCTCAAGACACGGTGAAAGATATCCTAGTACCTCCCTTGGTAGAAGTTTTCAATCCATTTACAACAAAATCAAGAATTACAACTCCACTTTTGGTGGTGAATTGGCTTTCTTAAATGATGGATACGAATATTTCGTCCCTAGCACTGATTTGTACGAAAAAGAAACTAGTCCAAAGAACTCCGAAGGTACTTATGCTGGTACTACCAATGCCTTGAGACATGGTGCTGAATTTAGATCCAAATATGGTTCTTTGTACGTCGTCAATTCTACTTTACCAGTTTTCTCATCAAACTCTGATAGATGTTATGAAACTTCAAGATATTTTGCTAGAGGGTTTTTGGGAGATGACTTTGCCGAAGGAAAAACTGTCAAGTTTAGTATTATTGCAGAAGATGAGGAATCGGGAGTTAACAGTTTAACTCCAAGATACAGTTGTCCAAACTACAACAGTCTGGCTAACAATGCAATTGTTGCTAAATACAACACTACCTACTTGAATGATATCCAACGTAGATTGGTAAAGTCAAACCCTGGATTGAATTTGACTACTTCTGATGTCAACAACCTCTTTAGCTGGTGTGCCTTTGAAATCAATGTCCGTGGTTCAAGTCCATTCTGTGACATCTTCAGCAATGAAGAATATGTCAAGAGCAGTTACGCTACTGATTTATCAAACTACTACAGCAATGGTGCTGGTAACAATTACACCAGAATTGTTGGTAGTACCTTGTTGAACGCTTCCGTGGAATTGTTGAAAGACACTGAAAACAAGAACCAAATCTGGTTATCTTTCTCACATGATACTGACTTGGAAATCTTTCATTCTGCTTTAGGTTTATTGGAACCAGCTGAAGATTTGCCAACTTCCTACATCCCATTCCCAAACCCATACGTTCATTCTTCTATTGTTCCACAAGGTGCTAGAATCTACACAGAAAAATACCAATGTAGTAATGAATCATATGTTAGATACATCATCAATGATGCAGTTGTTCCAATTCCCAAATGTGCTACAGGTCCAGGTTTCTCATGTAAATTGGATGATTTTGAAGACTACATCAATGAAAGAATTGGTGATGTTAACTTTGTTGAAGAATGTCACGCCAACACCTCCTATCCTACAGAATTGACTTTCTACTGGGATTACAAGAACACCACTTATGATGCTCCATTGGGTAACTTCTAAGTGTACTTTCTTGTTCGTTGTTTTATTTCTTTTAGACGTTTAAATTTTTTATATACCCTTTTTTTTTTCAATAAAATGTTTCGTATAGTGTATTCGAAGTATTATCAAGTCAGGGGGAGATTATTCGAGGAACAAAGAAAATGCAGAGGACCCTGAATGTCGCGAAATGTCGGTGAAACTTCAACCGTGCACGTGATCTGAAGGGGAAAGTTTCTTGATTTTTCTTTTGTCTTCTTTTCTTTTTATCTTTTTCATATTATCATTGTTAATATCATTGTTATTATTATTATTATTAGCGATGACATATCGGTATGTTATAAAAATAGAACTCTTTGGCGGACTTCTTTCAATATAACCCCCCTATTATACGCACTATTCATCCTCACACAAATTGGGAGTTTTGATGCTTGGAGTATAATCATTTTTTTTTATTTGATCAAGTAGATTGTAGAAAACATAAGCGGGGGAGGAAAGGAGGCAGTGAGGAGGATGGGACAATATAACAGCACCAACTGACTACCAGTTTCATCATGATCTGTAATTACTAAGTAAATTGGATGTTACACTAAGACAGATGACTTGCACCAAAGAGATGATCACGACTTATATCTGGTTAGAACAAACCACGGAATGGGTATGCGATACAGCTAATCAAATGTAAGTGAATCAATGGTTGTCAAGTGTAATTTTCTAACCTCCCGGCCAAATAAAATAAAATGAAATGAAATAAAATAATAAAAATATTCCACTTGATAACCTTCTCCGATCATCTTTCCAGTAACCAAGAGCGAAGAATATTTTATCACCACTCTTGTAATTGTATTATAAACAAACCCACAAAGAAATTTAACTCGTAATTAGCGAGCACATGGAAGACAAGATATATATATTTGATAACATCTATTATTTTGTAACTCTTTACTAGGTATCAGTAGATCGACGATTGGTGATTCTTGGTACAAAGCTTAAGGTTTGTTCATTTATACTAATAGCATCTAGTGTAATCTACACTACAAGAAAATTGACAGTTCGTTTTATGTGTGTTGTTTGATCAGAGAATGCGGCAACGGTTTGCCATTGATTTCGCTATATCACCGGGCGGTGTCGCGGTGTAACATAGCAAAATGGATGCAAGTAATTAATGACAGAGGAGAGTTCAACAGAGAAACTTACACAGATATACATGCAATTCTTTTGACGATCATGAAGGGGGCGGACAATTGATCAAAAGTAAAAGGGGAGGAAATGAGGCTAAAAATTAATCTGCAACATTATCAAATAGGTTTTATACTTTGTGATTCAGTTTGTCTTGTTGTATTATTCTCCACAGAATATCTCCAACAGTCAACTCTCCCCCCCCTTTATTTCTTGTAGACCGTTTTTCCAATGACTTCATACCACACTATTATATTAGAATCTATCAATTCAATTTGACCGTCTGTAGAAATAAAACTGTAAAGGAATAATTAATTATAATTACCCAAATAGGGAATGATGCAGTTTCCATATTTTCTGGATTTGATAATTTTTGTTGATGGGATAAATAATTGTTACCACTTGGCGTTTGGATACCGAAGGGAAACAGGCCACATAATAATTATCGATTATCAAATATCTTTGTGTAGAAAAGTATGTGGTTGGTGCATAGGTTGGTGTCTCGTTGCTTTCTCAGAAATTCCGTCTAAATTTACATGACAACGATCAACAAAGAATGGATAGGAACACTAAAAAAAAAAAAAATAAAAAAAAATAATTCGCAATTTTACTTCTTCTCCCCTGTTCAAATTTAATCGAAAGGGGAAAAGTATAGAAATTCTGAAACAGAGTTATAAACGACAACTGTGTATTAGAGAACCGAGAGTGGAGCGTCTTTGGTGCTCTGTCTGTTCGAATTTCAAATGAGTTCATCGGCATCTTTGACGTAGACGATGCTCGTGTTAAAAAACAACTACATCAATTAGGGTTGCCCTACTAAGCACGTTTAACAACAAGGTAGTACTAGAAATAGTTTTGTGTTACAGCGCATGGTTCACAATTTTAGTACAAAATGTAAACAAACAATTTTTTTTTTTTTAGTTTCAGAATTTTTTTGACTGTATTGACATTCTGCACTTCACAACAGAAATAAAGAACAACAACAATCATCAACAAAGAAACTACCAATCCTTCTTCTTTTTCTTTTACTCTTTGCTTTTTTTTTTTTACTTCACAAACTATCAACCTTCATCAAAACATTCTTTTTCCCTTTGCATTTGAAAGATTCACTTTTGAGTTCAAGTTTTTCAATCACTCATTTAACTATTTGAAATATTCTTAATCAAACAAGCGAAAGAAGAAGAGCAAATACATAAAGAGACCAAAAAACCATTCTACAGTAGTTACAAGCTGATCTTTTTTTTTCACAACCCAAACTACTACCTAACAACTATTCTTCCTACAAGAAGAATAACCAATCCCAACCCCAAGCAATCATTAGAGGTCATTGCTTCATCTTACCTTACTGACGACATCGAGAAGAGTTTTTTTCCCTATTTTTGAAAGTAACAAGTCAGTTGATACCATCTGTCGTCAAAACCTCGATATTAGTTAGCACTGCGAAACAACCGTTAAACAACAACCAACCAAATATCTATTTGTAAGTTTTTGACACTAGTTTTCATATACCCATTTAAACATTCACTACCTTTCCTTTATTGTTTGACACATACACGAAGTTACAGTCAAACTCAGACCCACACTCACACACTCACATATACACACACGCCGTTTGTTTCGTAACTAGCCGCAAAGCGACATTACTACCAAACAACCAATAAAAATTTTGACGCGAAACCATAACAACAACACACAACACACACTCACACACATATATTACCGAAATGTCAGCTGTCATTCCCAAAGTTGAAATGAATTTCAACCAGCCTGACCACCGTCAATCCAAAATACCATCCACCACCACCACCAATCAATCTTCAGCAACCACCCCAAGAACAGTTGAAATACCCCCTATGTCAACTATACCCCAATCAATGTCTACATCATCTATTCAACACGCAAATATCGCCAAGAAGATACATCGCGAAGTGAGATTCGGCGCCTATATATTAGGATCAACTCTTGGTGAAGGGGAATTTGGTAAAGTGAAATTAGGTTGGAGAAAAGATGGCAAACATCCAAGTCAAGTCGCCATTAAATTAATCAAAAGATCCTCCATTATGAAGGATTCCGATTCAGAAATTAAGATCCACAGAGAAATAAACTCACTTAAATTATTAAACCATCCAAATATTGTCAACTTGGTCGAAGTTATGAAGAGTGGGAAATATATTGGTATTGTTTTGGAATACGCATCTGGGGGTGAATTGTTTGATTACATATTGCAACACAAATACTTGAAAGAAAATGTTGCCAAAAAATTATTTGCACAGTTAGTTAGTGGAGTCGATTACATGCACGCCAAAGGATTGATCCACCGTGACTTGAAATTAGAGAATTTATTATTGGACAAACATAAGAATGTTATCATTAGTGATTTCGGGTTCGTTAATTCCTACAACAGAGATAAAAATGATTTAATGAAGACCAGCTGTGGATCTCCATGTTACGCTGCTCCAGAGTTAGTGTTATCTCAAACAGCTTATGAAGGAAGAAAAGTGGATATATGGTCATTGGGTGTGATATTGTATGCGATGTTGTCAGGTTACTTACCATTCGATGATGACCCAGAAAATGAAGATGGCGCCGATATCATTAGATTATACCATTACATATGCAAAACTCCATTGACTTTTCCAGAATATGTATCACCATTGGCTCGTGATTTGCTTAGGAAAATAATTGTGTCTGACCCAAAGAGAAGAATCGGCATCGATGAAATCAGAAATCATCCATGGTTAAGCTCCTATGCCAACTTGTTATCTGTGAGACAACCTGAATGGGACAAGATTCATAAACAAAAACAACAACCACCTTCTGTCGCGGAACAACCACAAGCAAACAAGAGATTCTCCATGATAAATGAAAGAACAAACTCATCATCTTTAATGGCACCAGCTCCAAGATTAGCAACCCAACAGCCACATACTCCATCTCCACAACCACAACAACCAATTACATCCCACTCCAGATCCTATTCATCGACAAGTATCAGTTTATTATATTCGTCACCTACATCTTCAATGGTTAATACAGTGGCCGTTCCAAAACTTAATGAGTCGAGTGATAATTTGTGCTTATCACAAACACCATCCCCTAAGAAATCATCATCAGTTTCTCCAACACGTGGCCATCAAAAATCTGCCTCGATGTCTAATTCATATTCTTCAGCTAGTATTGCATTGAAAGCGGTTGTATTTGAAGAAAACAAACAATTGCAACAGCAATTCATTCCAAGATCAACCACCATTTCCACCATTGTGGAAAGTCCAACAAGAGCAACACCAACTGCAAGCTCAATATTGTTAGCACCACCATCCAAGGGCTTGCCAAAATTACCACATGCTACCAAGAAACCAAGACCAACTTCTTATCATCCATCTTCTATGTCATCTACATTAATTCTGCCAAGCAGCAATCCAACAGATGTACTTAAGATCCCAACCCCAACTCCTTCCAACTTAATAATGACGCAATATATTTCTACATCACCACCAAAATCAGATGGTTCTACAGATTCAGGCAATCATATAAATAATAGCAATACCAGCGTTTCATCAAGAGCTGCTTCAAGAAGGAATTCAGTGGTTACTCATGTCCACGTTAATGGTGTTTTGAGCAAAGAAAATTTAATGCATTCTTCGCCTGACAATAAGAGAAATTCAGTATTGAGTTATTTAGAGGATAAAATCGATACTTTAGAATTAACCGAAAGTCATTCACCTACAAAACTAGCATTCGAAGAAATCGTCGATGCTGCCATTGCCACTCCTGAGATTAACCAAGTTCCAGCATTTGATTCTCTGGTGTCACCAAATGATACCGAGTCATCAGGCAAAGATGTGGACGAGACCATACAACAAATTGTTCAAGAACAATCCAAAGAAACCATGTTAAAGGATCCAGCAGAAGAAAAGGTTGAAGAGGTCAAAGAATGTGAACCAATTGTTCCAGTTGAAGAATACATCAAGAAACCCGAAGAAGACGTTAAGGTTGTTGCTCCTGCTAAAAAACCAGAAAGAGCTTCATCGATGAAGAAGAAAGTTAAAGAAGAGTTTGTCAAAAAGCAAAAGGATAGCGAATCCAAGCCAATAGAAAGAAGACATACTATTGCTGCAAGAAAGCAAGCCACAAATGATGAAAACAAGGAGAATAAGGATGCTAAGAAGAGAAACAGATTCAGTTTGTTGTCGTTTTACAGCTCGTATAATTCTTCAAGTTCCAATATTTCATTGACCGAGCCGGTTACAAACACATCCACATCTTCCACAACGGTACCAAAAAAGAAAATTTTGGAGCCATCAAATGATGCAAATATCATCAAGAAAGACCAACAACAAAAAAGAGTTGGTTCTAATGGTTCGAATAGTTCCAAACGTCAAAATCCAAAGGAAACTAGCGCAGCTAAGAAAGTTATGGATTTCTTCAAAAGAAGAAGTATTAGAGTAGGTTAAAAAAAAAGAAAAAGTCAGAAATTTCAGGGTGTTATATTTTTTTATTATTATTCATTTTATTATAGTCTTATTAAAGGGTATTATTGTTTTTACATTTTTTTTTCTTTTCATTACAATTTTCATGTTACAAAGTTTGTTTGATTTCTTAATAATAATTTTTACATATATTTAATTTTTTTTTTATTCTCCAAGTATCATAGTTTATAGTTCTGTTACAAAGTAATATACAGTATATCAATTATGTAATTAAGCATTGGGTTGATATGTCCGTTTCTAATGTTTGTAAACAAAAACTAGTGACTAATATTCTCTCGCTTATCAGTTATATTCTACAAAAAGAGGAAACGATCATCTCTCTCTCACCGGAATAAACTTTTTCAATTCGACTTACTATTCTTTTGATAGTTTTTTTTTGCTTGTTTGCCATTGAAAAAACTATGGAATCAGATGAACAACATGATCCTGGACTGAAGTTAAAGCAAACTGATAGTCCGTATAGGAACCAAGAAGAAGCGCAAGCAGATAGAGAAAGAGTAAGGGAAGATATTGTTGATGTCAATGCTGATGAGTCCAATTTGAGATCTCATCTTGAGGAAGATGACAATGACTATATATCTTCCAGTGAAGAAGACGACGACGAAGAAGAACCAACTACTGAAGAAGAACTTTCTGATATTGATGATGATGAAAGACCAGATGAATCCTTAGGTACTACAATCATTAGGGAAATCCAAGAAGGTACATATATTTGTCTTGTCTGTACTGGAGAAATTGATCAAGATTCCAAAATCTGGACATGTGAAGAATGTTTCCGAGTTTACGATTTAGATTGTATTCAAGATTGGGCAACTAGAGGATCATCAACCAAAAATAAAACATGGAGATGTCCAAGTTGTAATTCTTTCATTAAAAAAATCCCAAAGAAATTCACTTGTTGGTGTGGTAAAATGACCAACCCGGATAAGAATCCTTTGATGCCTTTTAGTTGTGGTAATTCATGTAATTACAAATATGATGATTGTATTCATAATTGTTTAAATGTTTGTCATCCTGGGAAACATCCGATTTGTGGTGCCTTGGGTCCCATGATGAGGTGTAAATGTGGTAAAGAAGAAAGGCAATTGCCTTGTTTGATCACACCATATGATAAAGGTTGGAGATGTGAAGACGATTGCAATATCACGATTTGTGATTTGAATCATAAATGTAAAAGAGGTTGTCATTCCGGATTTTGTGGTTTGTGCAACGAACAAATCACCATGAAATGTTACTGTGGGAACATGGAATTGTCCCTTAAATGTCACGAGAAAAATCTCAAGAAATGTAAAAATGATAAAGGTGATGAATGGATAGGAATTGGATCTTGTGGTAAGGCAAACAAAATTTACTATGATTGTAACGTGCATTATGAAGTGAAAGAATGTCAACCCCCACCTTCTGTTATTCCTAAATGTAAATTCTCCCCAGATGTCATATCCACGTGTTACTGTGGTAAAACAAATGTTGATTTGCAACATCGTTCCAAATGTACTGATCCAGTTCCTGAATGTAACAATGTTTGTGGCAAGTTATTGCCTTGTGGATGTCATTGTAAGTTTAAATGTCATGAAGGTGCTTGTTATTGTATTTCAACGTTTGAAATCAAATGTGATTGTGGCCATGAATCTTATTTGGCTCCTTGTAAATTTGTCCAGTCAGGGATCAAACCAAAATGTGACCATAAATGTTCAGTGTTGCTAAATTGTCGAAAACATTATCATCGTGTTGAATGTTGTCCATGGGAGAAAGTTGGTCTTGATCGAGAACGTGACCGTAAGAAAGCAATTCGAAACAACACCAGATCCAATTTTAATCATGATATAATGACAATTGAAGCAGCTCATATTTGTACCAGAACTTGTAACAGACTTAAATCATGTGGTAAGCATGAATGTCAAGCAATGTGTCATAGTGGACCGTGTGATGTTTGTTTGGAATCAACCAATGATGATTTGGTCTGTAATTGTGGCAAAACAATTATTCCTGCTCCGGTTAGATGTGGTACGACATTGGTTTGTCATGAACAATGTACTAGAGCACCACCATGTGGACATCGTGCTGAGCCTCATGAATGTCATGATGATAACGTTAGTTGTCCAAAATGTACTGTTTTGGTTTCCCGTGAATGTGATTGTGGAGCAAAACTGGATCTCCCAGGTATAATGTGTTCCCAAGAAAGGGTATCATGTGGTAAAATGTGCCAAGTTCCAAAAGACTGTGGACATCCATGTTTAAGAACATGTTCCGCTGAATGTACCAAAAATGATAACCATCTTAGTTCAAAATTATGTCAATCATACTGTAAGAAAATTAGAAATAGTTGTCCTCATTATTGTAAATTGAAATGTCATTTTAATAAGGTTGGAGTCAGTTCCAATTGTGATGTTGTTAGATGTTCTGAAGAAGTTGCAGTATCGTGTGAATGTGGTCGAATATCAAAGAAAATCAAATGTGGGGCTAATATGGAAACTCCTTCAGCAATTGGATCTATTTTAGAATGTGACGAAACTTGTGCTATTAACAAGAGGGATGCTGCATTACGTGCTGCCTTTATGGGTACACCTGAACCCGAATCTGAAGAAGAGACCATTCCTTACTCAGAATTTGTATTGACAACATTTGGCAAACAAAGAAATTGGTGTTCTAAAATAGAATCAACTATCAATGATTTCATTAAAGATTATAATTCCCAGATCGAAAATGGAGTTGCTTCACCTAAAAGATCATATCATTTCCCAGCAATGTCACTGCCTCAACGTCAATTTATTCACGAATTGGCAAAGACTTACAAAGCTTATACTGAATCACAGGATAAGGAACCTAATAGAACTGTGTTCTTGGTTATAACTAGATTGACCACCATCCCACTGGTTTCCATTAGTGATTCCCTTGAAGTGTTACAAGAGCTTGAAAAGGAAAAACTTAAGGTGGAAGAAATGAAACAAGAGGATATAAATGAAGCATTATTTAATTCTATTATTATTCAAGATTTGTTCTTTGGAATTATTAAAGATGATTTAGAACGTGAATTGAAATCTTACTATAATCCAGATGAATATGTATTTGAATGGATTAAAGATTCCACATTTGTGTTTTATTCTCCTGAAAGTTATAAATCCATGGATATTGAAAAAGAGAATAAATTATACATGTTGGTTAAAACTTTTAAAAAGATAGTTAGAGACAAATCATTGGCATTTGATTGTAAATTATGTCTTATTGATGATAGTGTTTCATATATTTTAAAAATTGATGGTGCTTCAAGAGAAAGTAGTGCTCCTGCTGAATCTGATCAAAAGTCTAATCAAACCAAAAACTCTTTTAACGTTTTACAAAATGACGAGTTAATTGGTGTATAATATGTGTTTATATATAATATATATTAAATTATTCGGAATTTCCAACTTCAGCAGATTGTTCTACTGCATTATCTACTTTTTCATTTTTATCTTCCACTTGTTCACTTTTATCGTTTGTATTTTCACCTTTACCATCGGAATTTTCATTATTCTTTGTATGTTTTCTTCTTCTATTAGGTTTCTTTGTATTGTTTTGTTCCGCTTCATTATTCACAACTTTCTTCTTTTTCTTAACACTCAAAGGATTAGGTTCCTTAGGACCTTTTCTCTTTTTTCCTTTCTTGACTTCCTCACTTTCACCTTCTCCTTCTTGTCCTTCTTTCTTTTCATCAACTTTACCTGCATCTTTAGCATTTAATCCAGCGGTTAATTTCAAATTTTCAACTCTTTCATTATGCAATTTACTTGCATCACTTAATGGTTCCATAACCATAACTGATCTATTCATATAAATCAATGGAACCCCAGGAACTTTTCTTAATTTTTTTCTTAAATTTAAATCTTGACTTGCAACAACATATCTATGTTTATTTTCCCCCTTAATATCAACAATCAGTTGTATACAATCACTGGCATCAATAACTTCTTTATGATTACATTTTCTTCTTTCAAAACTTTTAGCAAAATCAATTAATGGTTGATTATTGGTGTCGTATATTTTATGAATACAACATTGGGTTATCATAGGTTTGGATTCAGATTGAATTGTTCGACTAAGTCCTTTAAGGAAATCAAATGATTGTTTATTAGTGTCGATAAGGATTTCGGGATCTATTATGACTTGAAATGGCGTACGGAATTTAAAAGTGTGGATATAAACACTCATTTGTTTCTTATATGACTTGGCACGCTTTTGTCTCATTGTACAGGTAACGTAATGTAAGTTTGTAAATGTAGATTAGTAAAGATGGGTTCTTATAAAAGTCCTCATCACAGAGATTTGAATTTTTTTTTTTTTACAGTATTAGAGTGATGAGAAGAGGGTCGGTTGCGTCGTGTGGAAAACAATATCCATACATAAGAGCACAGGAATATCAATGGTTTATATATTTTTCTGAGATCAGTTTCTCTTCTTCTCCTGATTGAATAATATAACACTGCTACATTTCTAATTCATAATTTTGGAATTTACCCTTGATTATAACATCAATTCATATTCAACTCCTCACACTTTTCCTCCCACGAATCTTCCAGCTGCTACCAAATGCCTAGCTAGCTCAATCGGCTTAGAGCGTGAGACTTTTAATCTCAAGGTTGCGGGTTCGAGTCCCGCGTTGGGCTTTTCTTTTTGTATACCATTTTTTACATCTCTTTTTTCGCGACTATTAAGGAGAACTTCTACAACTAATATATCATACACGGAATCCTAACAGTTATATATATATTATTAGTGTGATTACATTATTCTATTTCTAATTCTAGAAAGTCCTGTTTTTTGTTTGCTTGTAATAGTAGCATCATTATCGTCTTCTACCGAAGTTGTTTTAAATGACATACTTTCTTCTTTCAACAATTGATCACTTTTAACATTGGCAGCTTTTGCTGTTCTTATTGGATGTCTGAAAACTGCAAAATTTCTCAAGATAGCATGGGAATATCTTGTTGGAGCATCTTCAGCTTCTGTCCATTCCGGCACACCAGTAAATCTGACTCTTTTAGAAGTAACAGTAGCACTTCCATCAGTGGTACTGCTTTCACTACCACTGCTATTCGTGACTGTTGTAGCTTGGTCAATGGAACTATTGGTGGAAGATGAAGCATTTTCACTTTGATCATTGAACACAATTCGGCTATTTCGTTGGGTATTTTGTCTCGTCACTTGATCTCTTGTTCTTCTTTTCGGTATCACAGCAACTTTTTCCTCAACTTCTGGCAGTAATTGCTTTGCAGCAGCATCAGGAGGAGGGGAAGGTTGTGGTTGTTCGATATATACATTTTTGCGGATTGCAAGTTTCCCAACATTGTTAGGATCATAAGTAACTGACGTAAGTACTTCTTTCTGTTGAGTTACTAGAGATCCTGATTTAGCTTGTTCTCTAACCTTTTGTTGAAATCTTTGCATAGCTGTCAACTTAGCAATGTTGTTTGTAGTTGATGGCGATATGTCTTCCCCTACTGGCGGAGGTGATGCCGATGCTGATGATATTGACGATTCTTCCTCTTCCACTTTAAGTAATTTCTGGGTAACTTTACTAGGTCCATTAGAAACTGGTTTTTCAGGTGAAGCTTTTGGTTTGGTTTTTGAAGTCAAGCTTGGTGACCTTATTGGTGATCCTCTCCCGAGGCTTCCATTTCTAGATAAGGCAGCTGCGGCACCAGATGTTGCAAGAATTGCATCTCTTCCAATTGGTTGGGAGTTTGATCTTCTTCTTCCAGGTGATGGCGCAACAGGAGAACTTGTTTTCTTTTCTGGGTCAGATTCCAATTCCGAAGTTGATGAGTTTTGTTGCATGAATAACGTCGAAGCCGGTCTACCAGTTGTTCTTGGTGATCCTCGTCCATTCTGTAATAAAGCTGCTGTCTTTATTGGAGATGATATAGAATTCCTTCTCATTAATCCCGACGAAGATCCATTACTGTTTATACTTGATACTGATGATGATCGTGATCTTCTTCCTGTTACTGAATCTTTTATGTCCAACTTACTAAGCGTCTTATCTACTGATTCGCCGTTGGACGTTGGGGTTCTATTAGCTTGTTGTGGTTGAGGTGATGGTGATGGGCTATTTACTTTCGTCGGAGTTGTTGGAGCCGCTGGTGGAACAATTGCTGTACTGGTCTTTGGCTTAAATTCAGGTACAGATTGGTAGATATCAAACAAATTTTTCTTTGGCAATTGATAAATCCTCCTAAACTTCAATTCACTGATAATCCAATTCATTCCAAAATCCTTCAATTTACTCACCGTGTTCTCAATTGTCATAAAACCTTGTACAGTAAAGTTCATATTGTTTGCCACATTCTTACTATCAATGTCAAATTTAGCATCTTGACGAATTAATCTAGTCAAATTTGCAATCAAAGTCCCATTCTTTTTCATAGAGTTGAATAAATCATTCATTTCCTTCAAATTGTTGTTCTTAAAATAGTTGGGGTTCTTGCAATGATACAAGAATTTGGAATCCGTTAAATGCGGATAATTTGAAAGATAAACATTTCGTCCATATCTTCGTACAATTGTATAAATATCATTCAATCTCTGAGTTAAAAGGAACACCTTATGAAGCGCGTATGGATCATTATTTGTAGGCTTCTTCAATTTAGTAACCAATGGTTTCAAGAACGCCAACAGCAGTTGCATATGTTTTACAATGATGAATAGTTGTTTAATGTCTGTATCGATCAATGTTGCCTCTTGAAAATTTTCGTTTGCCATTAAATCGGCATTATCAATTGGCAATGGGAATGTCGAATCCACAATCGTTAAATCGATATCCTTATGGAAAATGTCATGGGTAATTATTTTTCTAATAGTAGTATAATAATCCGAATTATTGATTGTTTTCACAAGTTTGGCCTTCTCCACTTTTGCTTGATCTAATTTCTTCTTATATCCTTGAATACAGTTGACACATAACAATTCCAATTGCCTCAAGCATTTGATTGAATCTGAAATCTCTGGTAAGTCATTCAAGGGAATGATTTGTAAATCTGGAGTATCATAAGGAATATGTGATGTAGTTGCTGTTATATTTATCGTAGTATTCTTGGCCAATTGGTAGTTTGATAAGTTGTCTAACTTTGCATCAAATGCTTTTTCATTGATAGAGAAAGTATTGCCTACTAGCAACACTATATAATTAAGCAATGGTAGATTTGATGAAGATTGCGATTCAGATGCCAATTTCTTGATATGAGTCGTCAATTCCTCTAATTTGTAGATTCCATATTCATATTGTAATATTTTGCAATCTAAGGACGTGATAGATTCTGGTGTATATGGTTGTTTAATGGAGGATGAAGAAGACGTTCTTGATGGTGGTGCAGCCACGGTGCTTTTATCTGATGATTCTGTGGACGCTGTTTTTGACTCCATTTTTCAATTGTGGTATGTCTCTTTCTCTTCTTTCTTTGTTGTTAATAAGGAATCTAAATGCAATAATATATGTGATCTATTGTCTGTAGATAGAGGTTATGTTAACACTTTTTTTTTGTTCTTGTTCTTATACTTGTATCTGAAATATGCCCTTCCCCCCTCTTTAAGTTGTTGTAATTTTTTTTTTTGTATGAGATCACAGTACTCAATAAAATTTTGTTGATTTTTTCTGTATTGATTTTATTTATTTATTGATTGATTGTGACTTTCTTACTTTCTTGGTTTTTCTCTCCTAAATAGAAAAAAGAGTTAACATTCCAGAAAGTGCAAAACTGCAGGAAAAAAAAGGTAAAAAACAAAAAATTATAATTGTCAAATTTTTGTGTTCTTTTTTTTAATTTTTCCAGTTTTTGTCACTGTCTGACCCTATCACGACATACACGACATTCGCGACATTCGCGACATTCTCTCATTTGCGACATTGGTTGTAGAATAAAAATCAACAGAACAGGAGAAAGTGAAGAAAAAAAAAAGCGAAAAGGAAGGGGAACGGAGAAAGAGAGAAAGAAATCGAAAAACTGGTTGCCAGACTGACCGACACAGCTCACTTTGATTCTTTTAATTAATTAATTAATCAATGACATCATCTACATCTAAGCAATACTTCTTATACTTTATTGGATCGCTTCTTTTGGTCCATTCGGGCTACTCATCCTTTGAGTTCCATAAAATCTCCATGCATCATCATATATTGAGCAAATTGCCTTTAGATATAATAATAGAGTCCATGATTGGAATATTATTGTTGGTTATTGGTGCAATTGTTTCTATACAGAATGAATCTTTCTTATCTATCAACAACAAGGTGATTCATAATGATTCAAGATATTTGAAATTCATCGAAGTTAAAGATGCTACTCAATTGGGTGAAAAGGTTGGTATTACCGATTACGAAGAATTCAACAGTAGACTTCCATTTATTGATGTGATTAAAAAGAGAAAGGAATATTCGGAATGGATGGAAAAGGAATAGATATATTAATAAATAAAATCCGAGAATAGTTATATATAGATATATAATGTTTTAATAAAAAAAAAAAGAAACAACAATGTTACAAACTGCAAAAATAAAACAAAAATTCACATATTAGGATAACAAACAAACAAACACCAACAACAGCAAATTAGTACACATTCTCTATAAGTTCTTCTTTTGGGTTCTTTCAACTCTAGCTTTAGTTCTGGCTTCTCTAGCTGCCTTGGCTTTTGGACCAGCTTCAGTGTCCAAAACGAAATCCCACCATCTGAAAGAGGATGAATATCCACCAACGAAATAATGGTGATGTTCATCATGGTGATCAGCACCAGCCCAAAATGGCAAGAAATGATGCAACGAGAATGGGAATTCATAACCGGAATGGGAATCAACAGCTTGGAATAATCTTAAAACGATCCAAACGGATACGGTGAAAAGATGTAAATTACCAGTGATTATACACCAAACAATTGGAATTCCAACGGTTCCCATACCCAAAAGAGCAACTTCAACAGGATGAGCATATTCGGCAGCTAAACCAAATGGAGCAGCATATCTGTGATGTTGTTTGTGAATGTATTTATAGAAAACCCCATAGTGTAAACCTCTATGGAACCAATAATGCCAGGCATCTTCCAAAACAAAGAAAACGGCCCATTGAATCAACATATCGGTGATTTTTGGGAATGGAACTTGATAACTAATACCAATCTTTTGACATAATGGATGAAAAAACCAAATAGGGAAAGCTTCAACCAAGAAATGAGATGTTAAAACACTTTTTAAACATTCCCATTGTTCCTTATCACTAGGAACTTTTTCATCTTGAATCTTCCATTTTCTAAAATATGGAATTCTATCAATGATAGCCCATGGTAAACATCTACCGAAATAAAATAATTCATGGGTTAAGAAAAATAATAATCCAGTTGCAAATAAATCATTATTCATATAATAATAATAAGATCCCCATAATTTTTCAATGAAATTTAATTCTGGTAATTGATTAAAATTTGCAAATACTTCAGAAAATGAAGTTACATTCAGGAAACTAGAATAGTTGTGATAAACTAATGATGACATTGGATAAAAAAAACAACTAAGACGAAACGAAACGAAGGAGAGGTGGGTGAAATGGAATAGATAATGATCGTCTTTATTATTTTATTGCAAAAAGAAATAGATAAACAGATAAACGAAGAGTAAACGAAAATGCAAGGTTAAAAAAAAAAATGAGAGGATTGAAGATTGAAGTGCGAGTAAAGGCAACATGTGGATTAAACGATGGAAACGAGCGATGGCTGTTGCCTTTTTTCTGTTCATTTGATTTGAAAAAAAAAAAAAAAAAAAAAAAAAAAAAAAAAAAACCCCAAACCCCCTAAAAAAAAAAAAAAAAAAAAAAAAAATTACAAAAAAAAAAAAAAAAAAATTTTTTTTTTTATTAATAAAAAAAAAAAGAAAAAAAGAAAGAAAAAAAACAAAAAGATCAACAGAGGGGGAGGGTGGGGAGAAGAAGGAAACAAAGTACAGAGTACACAAGGATCGCGACGTGACAA